>CAUYQG010275431.1:0-33139 GCA_963574415.1 Tarsius wallacei | reverse complement strand
AGGACTCAGACTACTTCTCTGTGGACGATCACCCAGGGCTTCATGGAGGAGTTGGCATTGGAGTCTCTGGAAGGACAGGGAGGACTTGGATCAGTGCGGAGGTGGGGAGGGAGGCAAGCGAACTGAGAGGAGAGGACAGAGTGATTTTTCTCTCTTCTTCATTTTCATAGAATTTGACGGTCCCTCTCATACATATTCTGTATTATATTTCTTTTTTGCATTTGAATTATCTTCCTGTCTAGAAGGTGAGCTCTAAGAGTGCATTCTCTTCATTCATTCATTCATTCTTTTTTTTTTTTTTTTTTTTGAGTCAGAGTCCCACTCCATTGCCCAGACTGGAGGGCAGTGGTACGCTCCTGACCACTGCAGCCTCGACCCACTGGGCTCCGGCGATCATTTCACCTCAGCCTTCCAAGTTGCTGGAACTACAGGCACGCACTACCACGCCTGGCTGATTTTTGATTTATTGTAGAGATGAGGTCTCGCCAAGTTGCCTGGGTGGGTCTCGAACCCGTGGGCTCAGGCAATCCATTCACCTCGGCCTCCCAAAGTGCAGGGATTACAGACTGAGCCACTGAGCCTGGTTACATTCATTCATTCTTTGTTTCATGCCCTCACTCCATAAACAAACTTGAGACTCCATTCTGTTCATTCAACTAAAGTTTACTGAACTAAAGTTTCGCATGAGTGAAATGTCCCCCACATCCAGGTGTTTTTCCTGTCTTCCCCCTTAATTCTTCCTGCTCTTTCATCTAGTTTCCAGAATCAAACCCCCCACTTACAGCTAGGCTCAGCAGGTGAGGGTGGCCAGACAGCATCCCATGGGAGCAAACATGGGATATCTATCTATCTATATCTATATCTATCTATCTATTTAGACACAGGTTCTTGCTCTGTTGTTCAGGCTGAAGTGCAATAGAACAATCATATCTCAACTTTGAACCCCTGGGCTCAAGCAATCCTCCCATCTCAACCTCTGGAATAGCTGGGACTACAGGCATGCATCACAATGCCTGGCTAATTTTCTTCCTTTTTTTTTTTTTTGAGTTGGAGTCTCACTCTGTCGCCCAGACTGGAGTGCAGTAGCCGCTCCCAGGCACCACAGCCTTGACCTGCTGGGCTCCGGCGATCCTTCTGCCTCAACCTTCCAAGTAGCTGGAACTACAGGTGCGCGCTACCATGCCTGGCTAACTTTTAAAAAAAAAATTGTTGTAGAGATGAGGTCTTGCCAAGTTGCCCAGACGGGTCGCGAACCTGCGGGCTCAGGCAATCCACTCACCTCAGCCTCCCAAAGTGCGGGATTATAGGCTGAGCCACCGAGCCTGGTTTACTGGCTAATTTTTAAAATTTTTTTGTAGAGGCAGGGTCTTGCTATGTTGACCAGGCTGGTATCAGACTCCTGGGTTCAAGTGATTCCCCCACCCTGGCCTCCCAAATCCTCTGACCTCTTTATGGTCCTCAAGTGCATTCTTTGCCCAAACCATCTCAACCTTCATTTGCTAGGATCACTCTCTTCCCTGCTGCAGCTTCTTTCCCAACTCTTAGGACAGTCAGTGTGGCCCTGGTGGTACAGATAGAGTCCACCATTCCAGGGCTCTTTCAGAGGGCGGACAGAAGCTTGTGGAGCAGAAGGCATCCCTCAAAGAAAGGACTGGGCAGAAAGGTGGACCCTGGTCCTGGAGGAGCAGGATCCCAGCAGGGAGCACACACCTCAGCTTTTACTGGGAGTTGGGAAACTATTGTGTGTCAACCTGCACACCCCCAGCTGGGGGCTTCTGGGTGACAGAGTGTCATACTCTGATTTGAGAGAAGTGTGTCCAAGTCCCCTTGAAAAAACTGAACAAATGAGGAAATTTATTTTCGAGATGTCATCATAGGGAGGCTCTTTCATTTAGATCTGAAGATTAGAGCATTCGAGGGTAGTTTTCCCTCATATTTTATAGGGAGGAGTAGGCAAGTTTTAGAGGAAGTGAATTTACATTTGGGATTGTTTTTGTTCTCAAGGGAAGTTTCTGCTAGTCAGTCAAATCAGAAATGTTTATCTTTGTGTCTAGCTATTTGCAGGGGAACAAATAGTTCAGCCAGTCATTTATGAGTCAAAGGATGGAATGTTGGAGGGTCTGAGTCTCACTCTTTTGCCCAGACTGAAGTGCAGTGGCATGATCACAGCCCACCACAGCCTCCACTTCCAGGGCTCAGGTAATCCTTTTGCTTCAGCTTCCCAAGTAGCTGGTACTACAGATATGTGTCACTATACCTGGCTTATTCTTTGATTCTTTTTTTTTTTTTTTTGTAGAGACGAAGTCTATGTTACCCAGGGTGGGTTTCAAACTCCTGGGCTTCAGTAATCTCACCTTGACCTCCCAGGTTGCTGGGATTGCAGGCATGAGCCACCATGCCTGGCTTATTGGTGAATTTTATGGGAGTCATGAGAAAGAGTGGCAGGCAAGTCTTATCTAAGTCATATGGAGAAGGGTGGTTCTTTGCAGTAAGCTGTTTCCCAGAATGGAAAAATGAAGGAGGATTTTGGAATACAAAGATTAGGAAAAATTTCTTCACAGAATCCCTTTTCTGGGCAAACAGGGCTCAGGTAAAGTTCCACATGGTCAAATTCTCCCAAGACTCCTGTCTGATGGGTGTTGTCAGAGTTTTATGAAAGGCCTGGTAAGATTGAATAAGATGCCCTGGCTCAGTCTCTTAAGTGTTGGAAAATTACTCCCCTAACTGGGAAGAATTAGGGATGGAAAGTTTAGGGTCTCACAGAACACTGATGCAGGGAGGGACTCTGTGTCTCTGTGGAGAGGGCGCTGGGTAGAGGAACAAGCTGTTTTGTGTTGGAGCTGGGTGGGGAGGGTAATATTAGGTGCAAGCCATGAAAGAGGGAATTTCAGAAATAACTGCTTAAGTTGAATTACCTGGGCATTTGTTTGAATTCTCCACTAACCTCACAGTCTGTAATCTTCACCTTTGTTAATGAATAATTTTACAAAGAGGTGAAATGGAATTTCAGGGTAAGGAATACTTTCTTTCCAAAGGAGCATAAAATCTCCAAGTCTTAAATCAGACTTGAAAGCATTTGAATTTCAAATGGGATTCAAAGTGGGTTAGAAAGAAGCTTATAAAGGCCACTCGTTTGTCAACATGTTTCAGACACCTTAAAAATGTGCACAGCCAGGGCAGAGAATCCATCCAGAACTTTCATATCTAGGAATTTGTCCTAAATAATTAGTCAGAAATGAAATGATATTTCATTTCAATACTAACAAATCAGGTTCACAGTACACAGTAAAGGAAATATCTCTGCATTGTTTATACTTATGAAAAATTAGAAACAACTACGAGTTCCACAACAGGGAGTTTGCTAAATAAATTATAGGATGTCTACATAATAAAAAATATATGGCCATTAAAAAGAGAGCATAGAAGTTGATATAGTTTGGGTTGTTGTCTGCTCCAAATTTCATGTTGAAATGTGATCCCAGTATTGGAGGTGAGGCCCAGTGGGAGGTGTTTGGGTCATGGAGACAGAACCCTCATGAATGGCTTGGTGTAGTGAGCGAATTCTCACTTTACTGGTTCATTTGAGAGCTGGTTGTTTAAAAAAGCCTGGAATCTCCCCCTCTTTCTTGCTCTGCTTTCGCCATGTGGCACACCTGTTCCCTCTCCACCTTCTGCCATGATCGTAAGCTTCCTGAAGCCTCACCAGAAGCCCAGCAGATGCCAGCTCCATGCAGAACTGTGAGCCAAATAAACCTCTTTCCTTTTATAAGTTATCCAGTCTCAGGTTTTTAAAAATAGCAACACAAAATGGACTGATACAGAAGTATAATTATTTACATAGTATAGAGAAACAAATGTTTCAACCGAAACAATATACATAGTATAGAGAATATACATTGTATAGAGAAACAAATGCTTCAGCTTAAACTAGGTGTTGTATAGAACATACCCAACTGGTAGGCTGATTCAGATTCTAGGGGCCTCTTCACCTTTCATGGCCTTTGAGCCATTTTATAATTCCATAAGCTACAGAAAACTGATAGCACACACATAATTATTTATAGACGTACAGATAAATTCTGCCCAGTGCAGGTTCATTTGATTCTGTCTTCTCCAATGGAAGAAGACACTTTTGTGTCCATTTCCAAATCCATTTCAGTATTTCTGATCTATAAATGTCTGTGCTTTTTTGACTTCTCCTTTGAACTAGTTGTAACCTCTTAATGGTTCTCTTATTAATAGTGAGTTCATTAAATTTTCTAATATGTGTTCACTTTTTATCTTTAGGAAAGTCATGAGTTCTTTTCTTGACAATTATCCTTTAACCATTGAAGGGTACTTGGGATTATTATTAAATGATAAAATTACAAATAGTGTGTTCAATGTAATGTTTAAGGAAAAATGGCATGTGTACCAATAGATGTGCAGAAATAAAAATTTCAGTGGAGCAGATATTAAAATGTTATGAATGTTTCTCTCAGGATGGGCTCATAGATGAATTTTTCTTTTCTTTCTTTTTTTTTTGAGTCAGAGTCTCACTCTATTGTTCAGGCTGGAGTGCAGTGGCACTCTCACAGCTACCACAGCCTCGACCTGCTGGGTTTAGGTGATACTTCTGCCTCAGCCTTCCAAGTAGCTGGAACTACAGGCATGTACCACCATGCTCAGCAAATTTTTTGATTTATCGTAGAGACGAGGTCTCACCATATTGATTAGGCTGGTCTTGAACCCCTGAGCTCAGGCAATCCTCTCGCCTCAGCCTCCCAAAGTCTTGATATTACAGGTGTGAGCCACCATGCCTGGCACATAGATGAATTTAATTGTCTTCTTGCTTATCTTATTTTCTAGGTCTAACATGTATTACTAGTGGATACAAATATTTAAAACAAGCAAAGAAACAATAATCAAGATCTGGGCTATGCTGTCCTTTCTATCAAAATTTCCATAGGATGCAGATCCCCTGCCTCCCTAATCTAATGGGTCTAAAGTCAAAAGATGATATTCTGGGTGCAATTCTTCTTCCCACCTAGGGGAGGACAAGGCACTAACATTTAGGGAGCACTATCGAGTCTTTCAGGCTAGACCTCGGGCTGGGCGGCAGGCCTCAAGGACTTTAGCTGGCATGTTGGCTAGGGCCACATGATTGTGCCTTCTAGAGACAATGCTTGAGACTTTTAGGCCGTAGCTGCACAAACAAGAAAAATTTCAGGGAAGCACTGGTTTGTACAGAGTGGATTTGAATGATTATAATTTTATTTATATTTATTTATTTATTTAGAGTTGGAGTCTCACTCTATCGCCCAGGCTGGAGTGTAGTGGCATGCTCATGGTGACCTCAGCCTCAACCTGTTGGACTCAGGTGATCCTTCCACCTCAGCCTTCCAAGTAGCTGGATCTACAGGCCTAGGCTACCATACCCGGCTAATATTTTGATTTATTGTAGAGACTAGGTTTCGCCATGGTGTCCAGGCTAGTGTAGAATCTCGGGGCTTAGGCAATCCTCTTGCCTCTGGCATGTTTACAGGCATGAACCACCACGCCGGGCTGATTATGATTTTAAAATACTGGGTGACTGATTATTAATGCCCGTGTCTCTGGTGGCTGGGGAATCAATCAGACGGTGTCAGAAAATACTTGGGCCAGTGGGAGTGTTGGGCCGGCTTGAGCTGAAGAAGGGCTCTAGGTGTGAAACTACGTTTATAGGAGGCTGTTGTCTGGACTAGACTCCTGCACAAGGGCCCAGCAGACCAGAGCACACCAGAAAGGAATCACTTGTGCTAAGTCCCATGTCATCAAACTGATCTTTGAAATGGACCAGTTTTCCTAAAACATTCCGGTCCACCCTAGCCAAATTGAACAATAAAGAAGTCTCCTCTGTTTGAACTCTTTAAGAAAGTAAGTTGTTCTCTGTTTCTGCTTTCTTCAGCCCTTCTCTGACTGTATAGCCAACCTCTTTGACTCAGCTCATGGGAACATTCATTCTGTTTTACAGAATGAGGTGTTGCTCGATTCTAGAACTGCAAATGAAAGCTAATTTAGGTCATTTATTTTCTGAGTCAGAGTCTCACTCTGTTGCCCAGGCTGGAGAGCAGTGGCACGCTCACGGCCACCGCAGCCTCTACCTGCTGGACTCAGGCGATCCTTCCACAGCAGCTTTCCAAGTAGCAGGAACCACAGGCATGTGCCATCATGTCCAGCTAATTAAAAAAAAAAAAAAAATTGGAGAGGCGAGGTCTCACTAATTTGCCCAGACTGGTCTTGAACTCCTGGGTTCAGGCAATCCTTTCACCTCCACCTCCCAAAGTGCTGGGATTACAAGCATGAGCCACTGCGCCTGGTCTAATTTAGGTCTTTAAATTTCTGATTTTTGTCTTTTTTTTTCTGAGTTGGAGTCTCACTCCATCCCCCAGGCTGGAGTGCAGTGGCACGCTCACTCACGGCCATCCCAGCTCAACCTGCTGGGCTCCTGCCATCCTTCCCCCTCAGCCTTCCAAGTAGCTGAAACTACAGGAGCGCGTTACCGTGCCCGGCTAATTTTTTTATTTTTATTTTTTATTGTACAGACCAGGTCTAGCCATGTTGTCCGGGCCTGTGGGTCTCTAATCCACGGACTCAGGCAAGATTTTGTCTTTTGACAAAGTTTCACAACTTCTCTGGCTCCACATGAGGCAGGCGGGGGTGGGATGGGCGGGCTCCTTTAAGACATTGGCTGAGGTCCCAGGACACCCAAGGGAGCTGCCATCACAGCCCAGGGCACACAGGTATGCTGAGTCCCTTTGCTCCTGGGGCAAGGGGTCAGGGAGGTATGGCACTCCGCCCCTCCCCACCTGCTCTGTCCCCTGAGAACCAGGCAACCACTATCAGGCAGCCGCTGCCGAGAATTAAATGCACTGAAGTGCACGTCCTTCACACTTCAACTTCTGTTCTATTTTCAGGCTGATTTATAGCTAAGACATGAAATAAGTGATGAAACATGAAATAGGTATTTAGCATTGCCTGACACACGCTGAGCACACGCTACTCTCCTCCCTCCCGCTTCTCCTTCGCAGAATCTCTGCGGGACCAGATAGCAGGCGCCGACTTTCACACCGTCCAGTTGCAAGAACTGTTTTCTGCTGTAATTGCAGAAGCCCTTGGTCGCAGGTTCCGCCCCCGGCAAGGCCAGCTGAGGACCGGCCTCCTCTAGACACGGTCCCCGCAGGCCCCTCCTGCGCAGCGCCGCGGGCGCGCCCTCTAGCGGCGAGAGTCCCGCGTGCTCTCAAAAGGCGAAGGCGGCGGCATCGTGTCATTGGCACCAGTTCCTTGGCGGGTCTGCAAGGTGCCTTGCTAAAGCAACCAGTCCCGAGAGAAGGACAAGCGGAACTGGAGAGTGAGGGGATAAGCATTTTCAAATTTCGTAAAATGCAAGTGGCACCTCTCCCCTTTTCCTCAGACGTTTGTTGTGAAAAATTTCGGATGCCTGAAAGTTCAAAGAATTTTACAGTAAACACAAATTAATCCATCATCTAGATTCCTTCACCAACATTTTACTCTGTTTCGTTGCATACCTATCCATCTATCGATCTTTCTCACTTCATTCTTCAAGGCATCTCGCTTTTCTGATGCATTTCAAGGTATATTGCAGACATCAGAACATTTCCTCTAAAAGCTTCAGTGTGCAGGTCGGTCCTCAGTTTTTAAAGAAACAAAAGGAAGAGATTGCTGTTATTTATTTTGATATATGGTTTGTGATTTTTTTTTCATGTTTTGTTCTTACAGCCCTTTGAGGTAGATATTTTAAATTCTGTTTTACAGGCAAGAAAACTGAGACTCAGGAATGCTAAGTAATTTGACCAAGCTGTGATTCCATCCATGCCAGAAGTCACAGCAGGTACCCTCTCTTCCCTTGTTCTTGGAAGAAAAACCAACTCCTCACACAGACATTCAGGGCCTTGCATCCTCTCTCTCCTCTCTTCCTCCCAAAGATGTCTACTCTCCTTGGAGAGACATTCCCAGGCCACCCCAGATGCCATATTATGATCATATTTTGTTTCCTGCTCACTACCTTTCACAATCTGGAACTACTTTATTTTTCCCCCAGTCGAAAAAAATTATATTATACTAAAAATTATATTAAAACATACATAAAATTGTACATATTTTAAGTGCACAGTTCAGTGGCATTGAACACATTCACACTGTTGTGCACCTGTCACCACAGTCTATCTCTTTCATCCTGTAAAATGGAAGCTCAATAACCCCCCTTTTTTGAGGCAGAGTCTCACTCTGTCTCCCAGGCTGGAGTGCAGTGTCATGCTCACGGCCACCGCAACCTCAACCTCCTGGGCTCAGGCGATCCTTCCGCCTCAACTTCCAAGTAGCTGAAACCACATGCATATGCCACCACACCTAATTTTTTGATTTATTGTAGAGATGAGGTCTCGCCAAGTTGCCCAGGCTGGTCTTGAAACCCTGGGCTCAGGCAATTCTTTTGCCTCCATCTCCCAAAGTGCTGGCATTACAGGCGTGAGCCACCATGCTGCCTCAACACCCATTTAACAACAGCTTCCCATTCCCCTTCCCCAGTTCCCTGGCAGCCACCATTCTACTTTCTGTCTCTATCAGTTTGGCTACTCTAGGTACCTCCGGCAAGTGGCATCATACAGTATTTTTCCTTTTGCGATTGGCTTACTTCACTTAGTATGATGTCTTCAAGGCTCATCCATGTTGTAGCCTGTGACAGACTTCCCTTCCCTTTTAAGTCCGAATACTCTTCCATTGTATGTATTGACCACATTTTGCTTATCCATTCTTCCACTGGTGGAAGCTTGGGAGGATATATATATATATATATATATATATATATATATATATATATATATATATTTTGAGTTGAAGTCTCACCCTGTCACCCAGGCTGGAGTGCAGTGGCACATTCCTGGCCACAGCAACCTTGACCTGCTGGGCTCAGGCCATCCTTCTGCCTCAGTCTTCCAAGTTGCTGGAACTACAGGCGGGTGCTACCATGCCCAACTAATTTTTTGATTTATCGTAGAGACGAGGTCTCACCATGTTGCCCAGGCTGGTCTCAAACCTGCGGACTCAGGCAATCCAGTCACCTTGGCCTCCCAAAGTGCTGGGATTATAGGCTTGAGCCCCCATGCCCGGCCTGTTTTTATATTTGTTTGCTCAATATCTGTCTCTCCAAGCAATGTAAGGATCTCCAATACCTAGATCTGGACCCAGAACAGAGTCAATGCTGAATGAATGTCTTCACTGAATGGATGACTGTAGCTCAGTGTACTTCTCTTAGTGGCCGGTTTTCGATGTATCAGATGTGGTGGTGTCTTTAATGGGTGAGTTTCAGAGTGGTGTCATTGGCTAGATAATAACTTATGGTCAAAGTCATCATTATGATCATCTGTCTAGTGGCTATTGAAAGAAAATAACAGGAAAAACAACTCCAGAAGAGAAAGTGAATTTTTCCCCTGTTTTTCTCCAATGGACATGGGTCTTAAGAGGTTCCGGAAAGTATTAAGCAGTTGAGATCGTCTAGTTGCCCTTTGCAGCAGACTGTGTTGTTTTCTTAACATCCGTTTTGCACCCTGACGTTCTTTCTCAGACACTGTGGTCTGCATTGCCCCAGACTCCGGGATGGGGTGGTTTAAGCCAATCAGGATGATCCTGTGCCCTTGCCATGGTGACTGGCTCAGGGATGAGCATCCTAGGCTAAGTTGTGCCTGTCCTGTCCTGGCCTCAGTTTCTTTCTGGAGAGGGAAGTGGCATGGCCCAATGTAGCCAGTGAGGAGATACTTATTAGATGTTACTGTGAAGGAAACTTCTGGCTCTTCTGAGATGGTCTCAGTCTGTTTTGTGCTACTATAACAGAATACCTGAGACTGGGTAATTTATAATGAACAAAAATATACTTAACTCATGATTCTGGGGGCTGAAAGTTCAAGATCAAGGGGCCTGCATCTTGTGAGGGCCTTCTTGCTGTGTTATAACATGGTGGAAGACATTACATGGTGGGGGGGCGGGGGGGGAGAGAGAGAGAGAAAAGGAGGCTAAATCTATCCTTTATAGATTCCCCAAATCCCTGATAACAAACCCACTTCTACAATAACAGCATTAATCCAATCAGGAGGGCAGAGTTCTCATGACTGAATTATCTCTTAAAGGTCCCTCCTCTCAACTCTGTTGCATTGGAGGTTAAGTTTCTGACACATGAACTTTGGGAGGACACATTTCAACCATAGTAGAGACCTTCTGGAAGTCAAGCTATCTCATCCTAGGGACATTAGGGTACACAGACGTCAAGCCTAGGAGTGCTACCACCATCTTGCTTCCTGTCAGAGGAAAAAGCCAGTTCAAAGAAGGGCAGAGCCAAGCAGTTACTCAGATTGGACATCTGGTAAATCTCCTTTGGGACCTGTAGTTTTGTGAGCTAAGGATTCTCTCTTGTATTAAGAGAGCATTTTCTGTCATTTGTAGCCAAAACTATCCTTTGCCATTAGCTAACTATCACCCCTTCTGCTCAGCGCTATAGTGTTCGGGGCTGGCATGAGCCTGGGGTGCCTCTGTAAGAATTGTGGTCGATACTTGCTCTGGGCAGATGCAGCCTTGTGAGCCCATGCACCCCTCTCCCGGATGCTTCTGGCGAGGATGCAGACCAAACCATACTGTGAGATCATATCCGCTTTTTAAAAAAATGCATAGTTTTGACTATAAATTTGAATCAAAATGGAATAAAACACACACACAAATTTTAAAATAGAACTCTGATAGTGGATTTTTTCCTCAGGAAAATCTTACCAACATGTTTTCAGAATAATTAAAAAAATAGATTTATTGAAATATAACTTACATACTATACAACTCACCCATTTACAGTATTTAATCAAATGACTTTTAGTGTATTCAGAGTTGTGTGGTCATCACCATAGTCAATTTTATTTATTTCTAATTTACTTTTTTATGTTTTAAATTTTTGGAAACAGGGTCTTGCTCTGTTGCCCAGGCTAAACTGCAGTGGCATGATCATAATTCACTTCATCCTAAAGATCCTGGGCTCAAACGAGCCTCCCACCTCAGCCTCCCAAGTAGCTGGGATTACAGGTGTGTGTCATCATGTCCAGCTAATTGTTTTATTTTTTTTTTTGTAGAGACAAGATCTTACTTTCCTGTCCAGGCTGGTCTTGAACTCCTGGCATCAAGTGATCCTCCCGCCTCAGTCTCGCAAAGCACTGAGATTGCAGGAGTGAACTACTGTGCCTGCCCTAAAGGAAGATAAAAATTATTTTAACATGGTCTCCCTAAGCAGGAGTCTATCTCCTGCATCTGTCTCAACTTTCCATCCTTGATGATAAGAACATTACTCTCCTTCTGGTACAGGGAGGACATGTTCAATATGAGGATGTTATCTCCTGCTTTCAGAAAGAAGGGAAGGGTCAGAATGTCCTTCTTGTTCCTGTTATTTGTTTTAAGTGCCTTTAGCTCAAAATAATCCTTGTGTCAAAGCAGCATACTTTGAGGTAGCATATTCTGCCATCTTTCAGCATATAAGTAGATATTTGTTACCAAGTACTTGGTGAAGGTATTTTAAAGGCTGTGCCAGCATCTTCAATGTTTAGACAGATATTGAAAGTAATTTTGAGATGGGTTATTCTGTTTGGCAAAGAGCCACTTGCATGACGTCTATCAACATGCCAGGGGAGGGACAGTAGCTACTTCTGTCCTGGGAGCAGAGGGCGACAGGATGCTTCATCTGGCTCTCCAAGGCTGCTTCTCCCCTCCCAGGGCAGTTCTGCTGGAAGATGCGGCTGGTAGCAGTGGCAGGAGGATGGACATGCACCAACTTGCATTAGAAGCCTAGGGGCTTGTGGGAGGAAAAGAACTGAGATTCTAATCCCTCTCTGGAATTCTGGGGTAGTGTAGGACAGAGGTCCTGAGCAAGGTTCTATGCCAGGAAAAGACACCAAGGGCCTCCGAGTGTGAACTCACTATGAGGAAAGATGAGACGGTGACTGGTTTCACCCCAGACCTTCGGGTTTGTGAGCTGGCTTGGGCTGGCCCTAAATGTGGTGCCATCCTGGCAGGACCTTGTGATTTAGGGAATTATGGCAGTGCTTGTGACTGTGAACTAGGGCAGCACAACTTGAACTTTAAGTGTAGAACACCACTTTTGCTTGCATAACTCTGGGCCAGCAAAGTTCTAAGCTGGAACAAGGCAAGTGGGCCTTGGGCTGCATGGGGATAGTATTCCACAGGGACGCTAATGATGGCACAGAGCCCACTGTGCCAATAGGCCCACTGAGTTCTTCAGTCCCTTTCCTGCCTCCCCTCTCCTCCTCTTCTCTTCTCTTATTTTTCTCCTCCCTTCTCCTTCTTTTCTTTCTCTCTATCTGGTATTGGGAAACAGAACTGGTCCCTTTGGATCTCGTAAGTTACTAAGTTCTTGGGCAGTTTAAGTTGAAGATGAGGAGGAGGAAGAAGTATTTCTCAAGAGGATATGCTGGACTTTCTGCTAATAGAATCAAGTGGATTCTCAAGTAGTTCTTCAGAAAAATGAAAAAGAAATATGTTCTTAGCATCTATGACTAGATCTTGCCAAAAAACCAGCTCAGCATTTCTTCAAGCCTCTAGATCCAATCACCAACTTATAAGAAATACAGGGAACAAAGAAAAGTGTTAAACGACTCCACAGTCCTCAAGAATGCAGTCAGCAAAATCCAGATTGTGGCAAAATCTACAAGACAATTGATTTTATTTATTCGACACATAAATGGTTATAAATAAATAGAGGGGACTAAAGAAATGAAATATCTCTTCAATGGAAACAATAAAACATAGACTAAATAAATGGAAGAGGATGTAAAACAATGGAAAGATATCTATGTTCATGGATTGAAATAATTAATATCAGTAAAATGTTCATACTACCCAAAGTGATTTACAAATTCAATACAGTTCCTATCAAAATACCAATGACATTATTTACAGAAACAGAGAAAACAATCCTAAAATTGTATGAAATCACAAAAGACCCTGAATATCCAAAAGTAATCCTGAGCAAAAAGCACAAAGGTGGTAGCATCACATTACCTGACCTCAAAATAAACTGCAAAGCCATAGTAACTGAAACAGCATGTTACCGTTATAAAAACAGAGATGTAGGCCAAGGAAGCAGAATAGAGAACACATAAATCCACACATTTACAGTCAATTCATTTACAGCAAAAGTGCCAAGAACATTCATTGGGGGAAAGGACAGTTTCTTCAACAAATGGTGCTAAGAAAACTGGATGTCCATATGCAGAAGAATAAAGCTAGACCCTTATCTTTCATCATATTCAAACATCAAATCAAAATGGGTTAAATACTTAAACATAAGAACTGAAACTATGAATCTATCTATTAGAAGAAACACTGAGGAAATGCTTCAGAACATTAGTCTTGGCAAAGATTTCTTGAGTAAGGCTTCAAAAGAGCAGGCAATCAGAGCAAAAATATATGAATGGGATTACATCAAGCTAAAACGCTTCTGCACAGCAAAGAACACAATCAACAAAGTGAAGAGAAAGTCTACAGAATGAGAGAAGATATTTGCAAACTATTCACCTGACAAGGGATTAATAAACAGAATATATAAGGACAACTCAATAGCAATAAAACAAATATTTTGTTTAAAAAACCGGCAAAGGATCTGAACAGACATTTTTCAAAATAAAATATACCAATGGGCTACAGGTATATGAAAAAATGTTCAGTATCACTAATCATCAGGGAAATACAAATCAAAATTACAATAAAATATCACTTCACTGTAGTCAGAATGGCTATTATCAAAAAATCAAAAGATGACAAGTGTTGGTGAGGATCTGGAGAAAGGGAGGCTCTTACATACTGCTGGTTAGAATGTAAATCAGTACAGCTACTGTGGAAAATAGTATGGCGTCACCTCAGAAAACTAAAAATAACACTACCCTACGATCCAGCAATTTTCTTGCTGGATATTTATCCAAAGGAAAGGACATATTTAAAAAATCAAAATATTGAAGAGATATCTGCACTTCCATATTTATAGCAGCACTATTCACAATAAGACATGGAATCAACCTGTGTCCATTAACAGAAGAATGGATGAAGAAAAGGTGATACATACATGCAGTGAAATATTTTCAGCCATAAAAAAGAATGAAATCTTGTTAATTGCAGCAACATGGATGGAACTGGAGGATATTATGTTAAGTGAAATAAGCCAGGCATGGAAAGACAAATATTGCATGTTCTCACTCATCTATGTAACCTAAAGAAGTAGATTTCATGGAGATAGAGTAGAAATGTAGGTAATAGAGGTAGTGGGGAGTGGGGATGAAGAGAAACTGATTAATGGGTACAAAAATGCAGTTAGGTAGATGGAATGACTTCTGTGTTTGATAGCACAGGAGGGTGACTATAGTTAACAATAATATATTGTATATTTCAAAATAGCTAGAAGAGCAGATATGGAATATTCTCAACATAAATGATAAACATTTGCGGTGATGGATATGCTAATCATCCAGATTTCATCATTACACATTGTATGCTTGCATTAAATATCACATGTACCCATACATATGTACAGCTATTATATAACCATAAAAATTAAAAATAGAAGGGAATCTACATTAAAAAAGATTTTAGAGACATATTACCAACTGTAATGCATGCATCTTATTTGGATTGCCATTTTAAAATCAGTTTTTAAAAAAATTATGGGACAAACAGGGAAATTTGTACACACTAGATATTTGATTATATTTGGAATTGTTAATATTTTTGTGGTACTTTTAAAAAAAGAGTCCTTATCTTTTTGAGAAACATGTTGAAATATTTATGGACAGAATGATATAATTCCTGGCATTTGCTTCAAAATAATTCAGGGGTGGGGAGGATAAGTGAGAAGAGATAGAGAGGAAATAACACTGGCCATATATTTTTAAAAACTTTTGTATATTTTTAAAGTTCTTATCATAAAGAAATTTAAAAAGAAACATAGCCTGTGTGTGTGCATGTAATTATGTATGAAAGCTTCTTGGAGGAAGTGGTTTCTAAGTTGGATAGGAATGGAATTTCCATGTGAAAAAGAGGGTGTGTGTAGGGGAGAACATTCTAGATAGAGAAGATAGCAAAAACAAAGGATCAGAAGCTAGAAGGCTATGGAGTATTTGGGGAAGAGCAGTTTGTTTCGTGATGTTAGATCCAAAAGTACAGGCAGTGAGTAGTGAGAAATGAGATAGAGGAAGAAGATGAGGTAAGATTATGGAGATCTTGTGTGACAGGTTAAGAAACTTGGAAGCTATCCTACACATAATGAAGGGAACCATTGAAGGACTTAAACAAAGAATGACATAATCAGATTTGTATTTTAGATAGATTATTTGAGAGAGGGCCAGAGTGTCTGCAAAGGACACTGCTAAGAAATCTATCTAAGGAGCCCAGGTGAAAGATTCTGAGGGTCTACACCAGGACTAAGGTGGAAGGAACAGAGAAGAGGAGTCAGGTGGGAAATATTCATCAGATAAACTCAGCAGCACTTGGTATTTAATTCCATGGGTATGAGGGATGAGATAGAAAAGTCATAATTGACTTCTGGATATCTAACTTAGGCAATTGGATGAATAGTAGTGCTCATTTTTTTTTAAAGCAAATATCTGTTGCAACGAACCTATTGCTTTGATGAAGTTGGCCACTATATTAGTCAGAAAGACTTAACTGCTTTAAAAAAATACCTCAGTGGGGTTTATAGCATAAGTGGATATAACATATGGAAACAATGGTACCAAGAACTGGGTGAAAGTTTCTTACATTTTATGTGAGACCAGTAAACGTGAGTCAATGTGGCTCAAAAGGTAATAGAGGAATTAAAATGGAATACTAAAAAAACTGTGATCAACCCAAACAACAATAGGAAAGGAGGAACAGAGGACCAAAAAAGAGATAAGACAAATAGAAAACAAATAAGAAAATGATAGACCTAAATGTATTAAATGTAAAAGGACAAAACATACCAACTAAAAGACAGAGATTGTCAGAATGAATTAAAAGCAATGCCTGTCTTTATGCTCTTTATAGGACACACTTTTTTTTTTAAGTTGGAGCCTCACTCTGTTGCCCAGGCTGGAGTGCAGTGGCACTCTCACAGCCACCCCAGTGTCCACCTGCTGAGCTCTGGTGATCTTTCCCTCTCAGCCTTTCAAGTAGCTAGAACTACAGGTGTGGGCTGCCACGCCCACCTAATTTTTTTTAAATTTATTGTAGACGAGATGAGATCTCACCAAGTTGTCCAGGTTGGTCTCAAACCTGTGGGCTCAGGTAATCCACTAGTCTCAGCTTCCCAAAGTGGTGGGATCACAGGTTGAACCACCGAGCCCAGCCAGGACACACTTTTAATATGAAGTCGCAGATAAATTAAAAGTAAAAGAATGGAAAATAGTATGCCATGAAAACAGTAAATATAAGAAAGCTGGTATGGCTATAATAACATTAGACAAAATAGAGTTTAAGACAAAGAATATTTGAGAGCTAACAAAAAGCATCTCTTAACAATTGAAGTACCAATTCACTAAAAAAAAAAAAAAAAAAAAAAAAAAAATTCGGGTGCGGTGATCCATGCCTGTAATGCCAGCACTTTGGGAGGCAGAAGTGAGAGGATTACCTGAGCCCAGGGATTCAAGACCAGCCTGGGCAACTTGGCTAAACCTCATCTCTACAATAAGTAAAAAAATTGGCTGGGCGTAGTGACTTGCATCTGTAGTTCCAGCTACCTGAAAGGCTGAGGTGGAGGATTGCATGAGCCAAGCAGGTCGAGGCTGTGGTGGTCATGAGTGTGCCACTGTGCTCCAGCTTGGGTGACAGAATGAGACTTCAACTAAAAATAAAAAAATTAAAAAATAATAATTAAAGGACCAATTCATCAGGGAAACATACCCATTCTATGTGTATGTGCTTAATGATAGAACTTCCAAATGCTTGAAGTACAAACTGAAAAAAATCAAAGGGAGAACCAGGCAAGTTCACAATCAGAATATTTTTTAACACCCCTTTCTTAGTAGTGGATAGAACAATGAGACAAAAATATCAGTAAGAACATAGGAGATTTAAATACTATTAATTGCCTCCACCAAGTTGACATTTGTAGATATTACACCCAAGAACAGAATACACATTCCTTTAAAATGTACCTGGAATATCAACCAAGCTAGACCATATGCTGAATCATAAAATAAGTCTCAATAACATTCAAAAGACTAGGAAAAAAAATAAAAGCTCAGCAGTTCAGGTTGCTGGGCTGATATTCAAACAGCTCACTGGGTCATGACCCTGAAGCAAACGTGGGAGAGATGTATGACTGGAAATGGACATTCACAAGTCAGCAGCTGATTCAGGCAGCACTTTGCATAAGAGATGAATGGACATCTGGATTCAAAGAAGCTGGATTTGAAATAAATCCCCTATGTTGTCCAGCCTGCCTGTCTCAGTCCCTGAGAATATTTCCGGTAATCCATTTATCACTGATTTGGGAACAAAGGGAGATTAAACTAGCCTGACCCTCTAATTTTCAGCTTCAGACTTTTCTGGTTCTTCAGCACCTAGGAAGAATATTAACTATTCATAATAAAATCAATCATATTGAGACATAATATTAAATAATATGTGTTTTATTAAAGGAGCACATTGGGTTGTAAAATGTGACATTGGGTATTTCTCTATAGAGCAGACTTGAAGTTCTATAACTCAGTATAGTTATGTATAGTCTGTGAAAGTTGCTACAGCTGATAACTAGCTTTGTTTCTCCTAGAGTGGAACTTTCCCACCCTGATCCCTATCTATTTTCTTATTTTTCTGTGCTTTAATATTGCCACCATAAAATGATCATATTATCATCAGAGTGACTATGAATAATGCTTGGGCTGTTTTAATAATGAAACTGCTCAATGTGATTGATGTTGTGGAAACTAATCATTAAGGTTACTGGAAATGCATAGAAACAGCTTCCTAGAGTAACTATTAAAAAAAGAAGAATTTTATTCCAATCCTTGAGCATCATATTCTGTCTTCTTTTTGCTCCAAGTTTCTCTTTCTCTACCTAATCTCCTTCCACCCCCACCAAATGCAGACTCCTCAGTTATTGTGATAATGCGGGAAAGCGATAGCATGAAGAAGTGAAAGTTCAAAGACAATCTCCCACCTTGGATCAGACTGTCTAGTTTAAAAATGTGGGAAACAAAAGGGGAGTCGGGGTGTCTAATAATTTTTTGCACCAAGCTTTGAAATCTCCCTGTGGTGGGTGCAGGGTAACCTCAGAATGTCAGCTCAGCAGTTCAGCCTTGGATCTCTTCTCTTAAAGATGCATTACCTGTAAAGTGACTCCACGGATGCCTTGTGTTGGATTCTTTATCATCCCAGGGCTATGGTTTCTGAGGGGTACTTGTCTCTTCCATGCCCTTTCTGAGTCTATTCAAAGTCATTTGCAATAACTGTAATACATCCCACCAGCTCTATGGAATATTTCCAAATATGTACACAGTTGATATTGGGGTGGCTAAAATATTATAAAGGTTGTCTTAATTACATATTTTCTTTCACCTAGACACTTTAGTATTATGTAAACCCTACCATTATTGCCATATTAACCCAGACCTTCAATAATAGATCTCAAAAAAAAAAAAAATAGATCTCTTTTTTTGTTGGGCTCAGGGCCAGGTACTATACTCAGGTTGATAAAATGGCATTATCCATATTTTACACACGAGCAGAGATTCAGTGAATTTGAAGGATTTGCCAAAACTCACATAGGAAGTTATCAAGTGATCCAGACTTTTGGCTCTTCCCACCACACATGCTGCTTCAGAGTGGTAAAATGGGAGTTTGTAAGTTTGTTGATTGCACAAGTCAGTTGATTTGACCTTTAATTAATTATGAATCATTAACTCCCCATCTGGCAATTCAAGCCACAGAACGTTCCTAGATAAGATGGGAGTTTGCAGTCCCTTTACTCTGTGGTGTTTGTGCATTTGATTGTCATTGATGTGCCCAGTACTGTTAATCCCTTTGTTACAAATACAACATGCCTTATTCAGTCCATGAACTCCTGCCACCCCGAACAACTATTTTGATTGTTATCTGTAGTTATTGTTTCTTAAGCAGAACAGTGCAAAGCATGGAAGACGGATATGATCTGATGTCGCTGTTCAGTGTTGATGAAGAGAATTGTCCAAAGGTGCCTCTAAAAGTTCATGGTTTCCCATCCCAACGATGATGCTTCTATTCCTTATCCTACCTGTTTTGAAGCTTCATTGTCTTGGTTCCATTTGAGCATTTGATGCTGCATCTTTTGGCCTAAAGAAAAGGTAAGCCAACAAGTGTGCTCTCCCCCTACTTCCTGCCCACTTAATCCCTACACAAACCACACCTTCATCTCTGCTCATTCTTGCTTCTTTCTCTTTAGTCAAAGTGGAAGAGGTATTCTTCATCCTGTATGTATTTTTTTTGTTAATTTAGAGCTGTATGTATTAATCAGGGTCTTGACAGGAAATAGAATTCATTCAGATGGTTTAAGTGCGGGGGGGGGACTTTCATCAAAGTATCTAAGTACAGACTGTGGACAGGGTTTCAAGGAACAAACAAAAGATGCTGAGATATCCAGAGGTGGCATTACTGAAAGGCATTGCCACCCTAGGGCTGAGGACACTGGAGGAAGAAATTTTGTCAGAGCCCCTGAGATCCTGAGCTGTGGGAGGGGTTATGCTCATGGACGGTCAGGGCTGCTGCCAGAGGAGGGGAGCAGAAGTAGGCCTTGGTGACACTATTGGCCAATCCCAACCAGAAGGCGACTGTCTCAGGAGCCCAAGTGCTGCAGTCCTCAGGGATCAGCCTCCAGGGCAGAGAAGGACAGAAACTGGATCAGGGAGGGGGATGAATGGAGCATAACCAGTATACTTAGTCCTACTTAGTGGACTGATCTCCTTAGGAACTAATTGGGAGTTTAGCTTATTTCCCCCCCATCACACGCTGTCTGATTTTAATCATTCTCTGGCTGATTTTGGGCAAAGCCCGTTCTTTCTCAGCCACTTTGGGGCCTTCTTAGGATCATTTTCAGGTATGAAAAGGTTCAATCCAATCTAAAACAAGACATCAGTTTCTTAGGCAGTTGGAACATTCTTTCTTCCCCTCCTAACTCAGACTGCACCAGCCACCAGGGGGACATGGAGCACATGCCTGTTCTTTCCCTCTTCTTGTTCAATGTCACACCCTTGGCCCTACAGATGGCTTTTTCAGGGTGGGGCTGGGGGTGAAGATGAGAGGAGCTCTGGACAAAAGTCTTTTGACTTACCTGGAACGTTTCCTGCTTCTCCCTGGGCTATTGACTGCCCTCTGCAAACCGCATGTCCAAAGCTTGCCTCTTCCTATGGGGCAACTTAGTAGGTTCCTCTGAGACATCTGCATGGAGACCCAGGAAGGCACCACTTCCCGATGTCAATGATTCACCCTCTGAACCTCTTCTGACTCTTCCTCAGCTTCTGTCCCCATCGGTCCACCCCTCACAACCTCCTCCATTGGGTACCCGCCACTACAACAGGCCATGTATCTGTGCAGGGGCTCTTCAGGGCTACTTTGACCCAGCTTCTCTCTCTAGCCTGGACCTGGCCTGGGGAACCCATGGACAGAGAGGAGACCCATCTGCAGCCCTCCCTCTTAACCCTTCCTTGGTGGGCTGCTATAGGCACGGAGCAGAAGGCTTCGGTCTCTGTGTTCCCCTCATCTTCCAAACAACAGAGAATCCATTCCCTTCTACTTCTTCAAATTTCTTTAAGAAAATTACCTCCCAGAGGAAACTCCTTTGAATTCTAGGCCTCCCTCACCTGAGCTGTTGAGGGTGGGACCAGCTACTGGCATGAGCTCTCTTTAGAATGTAGGGGTGGAGCCAGGACAAGGGTGAGGTGTATGAGACTCTGGAGCCAAGAAATTCAGTAATCAAGATAGATAGCAGTTTTTAGTACAATGTTATAAAATCATCCTTAATGCAAAAAATCCACCATGAGCAAAATATCAGCCTTTTATGTATGTATGTATATATGTATTTATTTATTTTTGAGACAAGGTGGCCCAGGCTGGCCTTCAACTCCTGGCCTCATGCGATCCTCCCACTTCAGCCTCTTGAGTAGCTGGGACTACAGGCTCAAGCCACCATGCCTGGCTGAAAATTTTAAAGACAAGATCAAATGACTGAATTTTCCATTTTCTTGAGAAGGCTTGGCAGAGTACTATTCTGATCCTGTCTTTATTTATAATTTTGTTATTTTGATTAATTTTGGCCTTAATTTTGAATTTCAAAACAAACATTGAAATTAAAGTGGTATTTATCTTGATTTCTGAGGTTTTTGTTGGACTCTTGAGTTTTGCCCCTGAGCCGGTACCTCACCTGGTGAGTCTCAGCCCTGTGCTTTCTCCATTGCCCTGCGCTTTGAAGGTTAGTCAAATTACTGGGAAAGTGGTTAACTTTCATCTTCACAGCCTGAGTCCCCTAGTCCTGTCTGCTTTATAATGGGGCTGCAATTCATGTCTTCGGACTTCTCCTTTAGCACCCTAGGTCTGGCCATGCAACATTCCTTCTATTGCTGGAACATGTTCGTACTTCCTGCCTCTGGGCCGTGGTCTCTGCCTTTCCTACTGCCTGGAATGCTTTCCTGAACTCCAGTGTGAAAACTTCTTGACCTTTGAAAATGGCTTACTTGCCTCCTCTCTGAGGCCTTCCATGCACCCCCCCCAGAAGGACGGACCCTCACCCATGTACTTCCTGAGTCATCACTAATATCTCTAGTGCAGCAGTCTAGATACCAGGATAGAGTGTGCTGTTAGGTAGTCAGGATGAGGTATTAGTGTCCTATGGCTGCTGTAACAAATTACCACAAATTTAGTAGCTTAAACAACCCCAATTTATTCTTTTGTATTTCTGGATGTCAGAAGTCTAAAACCAAGGTATGAGCAGGGTTACATTTCTTCTGGAGGCTTCGGGGAATACAGTTAGTCCCCTAAATATGAACCTTCAAGGTGCAAACTTTCAAAGATGCAAACGTGTGTTAACTTGTCCAATCATGTTAGTTCACGTGTCTGGCATACATTTTCATGTGATTGCATCCTCTACAAGTGGCTGTGCTTTTGTGTACTTTGCAGTACTATATAGAGTCCAGTAGCACAGTATCCTTATTTCAAGCCCAGGAAGTCCAGCAGCAAGAGTAAAAGCAGCAGTGATGTAGCTGGTATTGTATAGCCAATCTTGTTAGTTGGGTACTTAGGTTAACTTTGTTGGACTTACAGACAAATTGGACTTACAAACGCACTCTCAGAACAGAATTCGTTCTTATGTAGGGGACTGATTGTATCTGTTTCCTTGCCTTTTCCAGTTTCAGAGGTCACCTGCATTCTTTGGCTCATGGCGTCTCCCTTGCCTCCATTTACCCTCTGTTTCCATAGTCACATCCATGGTTACTGTTTCACATCCTTCTGCCTCCTCTTGTAAGGGCCTTTGTGATTATACTAGGCCCACCTGGGTAATCTAGACTAACCTCCCCACCACAAGATCCTTGATTTAATCACATCTACAAAATCCCTTGTGTCAGATAAAATAACAAACGTACAGATTTGGGGGATGAGGGTGTGTGAATATCTTTGGGGGCTGTTATTCTGCCTACCAAAATGATCTGTTCCACCGTTGTGGCCACGTCAGAACTGTTTCCTCCTCCCTGTCTGGCACAAGGCCCTTCAAGAGCACTTGCTGAACTCACGGGAATTCACAGAGCTTGAGCCTTCTTTCTCAAAAGCTTTGCTATTAGCGCCAGGAGGCCCCCCTCCATGCCCTCTGTAGGTCACAGCTGAGTCCCTCTGGCAGACTGTGACCAACGGTGGCATTGAGGAGATGCTGCCACAGAATCCTTTCCAGTTGGAGTGGTGGCAAGGGAACTGTGACAAATTGACCTACCTCCTCTGTGTTGCTTTGTTTCTTTTCCCAGGGCTAATCACTTTCATTAAAATCCGCCACATGTTTTCCAGTGTATTAAAATATATTTGGTTTTATGCTATGCATATCTTCATAAACTGAGAAAAAAAATTAATCTCACACTGAGAAAAACTCCAGACCAATGATATGGTTTTACATTCACATGGTTTGCAGGAAATAGCATTCTGAGGAGTTCAGGCTGCCTTATCCAGCCCTAGAGAATAGATACATTCCAGAAATAGTCCCTCTCCACTAGCCCTCCCCTTCGCTTTCTGAATCATTTCAGCATCTATTTACAACACAGGGAATGGCTTTGCCTGCTGTTTTCTTCGAGAGCTGGGAGGGCAAGAGCAGGTGTTGGCCTGCTACCTGGGCAGAGGGTGGGCCTGTCCCTTCATCCAGGCAAGACTCAGGCAGGGCCCCTCAGGATCATATATTCAGGGTTTTGGGTCCAGCCTTCCTTGATAAGTGCTGACGAAACACTGAAATGGAAGTTACATTTATTAAGGGATGGGGGTGGGGGGATTAATATTCATGGCAATGTTTGCATGCAGTGCCAAATTAATGCTTTTTTAAAAAAAGAGATTTATGTATGAGCTAAATATTTTGACAGAGAAATGAAAATAACTGTGAAGACCACTCCATCTGGCTCCCGTTATTTGTTGTCTGAATATTTACACCACTGCCTTGGAAATTACCCTGATTCAAGAGTTAATGTACAGAAAAAGATTCTGTCTGCTTGGCCAGAGCAGGAGACACCTTTTTTTCTGTGAGTTGAGGATAAGAAGATAAAACACAAGTGAGTGCACACAGTCCCTGCAAGATTCCCCTCCCTTCCTTTCCAACCCCTGAACTGTTACCACCCACCCTCCCCCCAAGATTAAAAAAAACTCTCTAAGAATGCATTGCTGTCATTGCTGTTACTTTGCTGATGTGGTTATGGTTGTTGAGTAGTAGTAGATGGCTGCTATGGAGAATCCTTGAATACGTGTGAGCATTCAGTAGGGAAGATACAAAAGAGGGAAGATGTTGTTTGTACTTATGGAATTTCGGATTTGTAGTGGTCTGAGAGAAAACACACAAAACTTTTTTGGAATGCCAATGCAATATATTTATTGGGATGGGCGGGTAGTCGGGAGACACTTCCTGCAAGGGGGTGGTTTTGAGGCCGACTTGGGAATGTTGACAAGAGGGCAGTGTTTGGTTGACTATATCCGAGCACACTGGTGGAGGCCACCCTCCCATATTCTGCTGGCTCTCGTTGGGGTTTCTGGGCTTGGTCACCCCTGCCAGCTTTCACTTACAGATAGCATTTCAAACAGGACTGACTCTGTGAAGCCCCCTGGTGTCCTTGGGCCAACCGAGAAGTTTCTTCTCTGTATTGTAGACACAGGTTTGCAAACGCTTACTCTGAACTCCAAGAAGTTTTAAATAATGAAAGTTTTTCCTTCTTGATGCTAGAACTCATTCTGCGGAAAATCTTGCCTGAGCTAGCGCAAGTCTGCTGCCTTTTAAAATTTCACTTTGTTACTGGTAAGTTTTACTGCAGAAATAGGGATGCCATTGGTTATGGGTGACATCCCAGTTTTTTCCTAAAATCCAACAAATTCAGAATTCCAAAACTCATCCAGTCCAAACTTTTTTGATGAAGGGATTGTGGGCCCTGTCTCCCTGACAGCAATTGCTGGAAGTATTCCTGCTCTTTGTTGATGTCTGTCTCCTCAGAAGTCTGTGATCTTAAGAAAAGGAGTTTGCATTTTCATCATTATATACCACAGGCTTAAAATAGGTCATGCCCATAAGTGTGATAAATCTTGGTTGACAGATGATTATTGGGGATATTCACTAATGGTCTCTGTCTTTCACGTGTACCACCTGGCACTCATCGCTCAGGGGAGAACGGCAGGCAGAGCAGCAGGGGGCTGGCTTTGGCCTGGAGACATCCCATGACTGGACCAGGTGGATGGAGTCGCCCTCTGCTGGGGCCCTGGCCTGAAATGAGCAGAGAGAGGGACTCGTCAGCAGATGGGGGTGTGGATCGATAAAGATCCCGATGACAAGATGTTCCTGACCCATCCTGCCCAGATCCAACACCACATGTGTCTTCTAGGACTTGGATAACATGAGATGGCAGACCCTGAATTTACTGACATTGTACATTTGCTACCCAAGACAATGGGTAAGTGACAGAGAAAATAAAGAAAACCTACTTCTTAACACATCTATATTTGTGAACTAGAAGCCACACTGTATGAACAAATGAATAAAATGACAAAGGAGGATTTCATTTATGCCTAATCTCCAGGAAACTTATTCTCCTAATTACGAGGTGTTGGCTTATTCTTGTCTTCATATGTGACACCCAAGGGACCTGGCAGTTCCTGCCTCATTTGGAAGTAGGTATGGGATAATAAAGCCCGATATTCGGAGCATGAGATGGACCTTCAGTGCCCAATTGGAAGCTGGGCTCTCTTTCTGCATGTGGGAAAGAACAAGCCTGGAGGAACTTGGTTGAAATAGTGGTGAACAGATCCCTAGACTATTGAGGGAGCGCTCCAGATAGACACCAAAAGCAAAACAAAAAAGCAAACAAAACTAAACACCGCAAATCATTCCCTTCCATCCGTGGTCTTGGGGTTTAGGGGATGCAAGATAATCAATACCCCACTAGGTGGCACTGCTGATCCACACTTGGGGGTACCCGGAGTCTGTTTCTATGGTAACAAGTTTACACGTTTATGGGGAGAATTGGCCTTGTCCTCTGGGGTGTGTGTGTGTGTGTGTGTGTGTGTGTGTGTGTGTGTGTGAAGGAGTTTTTGAGTGTTCAGAAAAGTCTGCTCTGTGCAGCAGGGACTATTGATATGCAGCTGTCAAAGAGATAGAGAGAAAATCAAGGAAATATTATCATACTGTGCAAGGCAATAAGGAACGGGAATGGAGAGAAATCACTCCTCCTAATACAGTAACAAACTACCTTGCCGCTTAGACTCTAATGTTCTTTAATGCATGCGGTTAGGAAGCAGGGCTCCGAGGCATGCTGGGAGCCTCGGGGTGGGCTGCAGGCTGGATTTGCTTTTGTTCTGGATATCACTGCAAGAGCTCAGCCTGGGGGAAAAGGGGTTGCATGAATTGTGGATGTTCTGGGGATGTGATGATGGAAAATACTACATACGCCCAGACATCCAGTTCTACACATACTATATGTCTAGACATTCACGGTCGATTTCTCTTGGAAGTGGGTTTCCCATGCTGACTCTCTAAAATGTGTCTCCGGAATGTGGTTCTCCAGTCCTCGATATCTCTTTTGTTTAATCAAAAGCCCAGCGCCCAGATCTTTCGCTCACTCATGCTTCTTCGCTGCTGGGGGCTCCACATTCACTGTGTTGCTCCTGTGACTTCTTGGATTTTGGACCCAGGTGCGGGAGCTTTTTACACCTGCAGCAATCCTGAGGTGCCTTACCATGCTGGTAGTGAATAACCGCCTCTGTGAAATGAAATTGTGTACTTTGAATCCCGTTTCTCAGCTGTGAGGAAGCCTTTTAGAAACGTCTTCTGTGTGGGTCCTAACTGGTGCCCTGGGTCCCAGGCCAGAATCAAACCGGTGCCCTGCAGGTGAATAGGTTACACCTGTGGGGGGCTTGTCTGAGTTCAGATTTGTGTTGTTTGTTTTTTTCAGGGATTCAGACCTATTCAATAGGGTCAAATCACTTTTCAATTTTAGTTTTCGAGGAGAGATGAGAAAAATGGGGGAAAATGAAAAAAGAATCTGGGCAATATTTTTGTAGAGCTTTACAAGAATGTACAGAATATACCCATCATTGGAATTTCACCAGAATAAACTGTTCTGAATATTTCCTAGAATATATATATATATATATTCTAGTGTATGTGTGTGTGTGTATATATATATACTAGAATAGATAATATAATATATAATATCTATTCTAAAATATATAAAAAAGAATATATTTATATACTAGGAATAGAATAGGGTGACAGAATGAAACCCTATCTCTTAAATATGTATCTTAGTAGAAATATATTTTTATTTTTAAATATATTAAATATATATCTTAAAAATATATTCTAGGATTTAATATATATATTCAGAATATAGAATATATATGTATGTATATATATTTAAGAAATAGGGCCTCACTCTGTTGCCCAGGATGGAGTACAGAGAGCTTACTGCAGCCTTAAACTGCTGGCTCAAGTGATTCTCTTGCCTTAGCCCCCTAAGGAGTTGGGATCACAGGTGAGCATCACCATACTTGGCAGAATATTTCATTTTTTTATTTTTAAAAATTTTTATTTTTTTTGGAGTCGGAGTCTCACTCTGTCGCCCAGGCTGAAATGCAGCAGCATGCTCACGACCATCTCAGCCTTGACCTGCTGGGCTCAGGCTATCCTTCCACCTCAGCCTTCCAAGTAGCTGAAACTACAGGCATGCGCCACCACACCCAGTTAATTTTTTTATTTGTTGTAGAGGTGAGGTCTCACCATGTTGCCCAAGTTGGTCTCAAATCTGTGGGCTCAGGCAATCCTTTGGCCTCTGCCTCCCAAAGTGCTTGGGATTATAGGCGTGAGTCACCGCACCCAGTAGAATATTTTAAAAATGGAAATAATTTCTGAATTTCAATAATTTCAGTTCATACTTATAGAAGAGTTGCAAAAACAGTACAAAAATTGCCACATAGCTTTCAACCATAGACTCTCAATTTTGCCCCTGCCATTAGGATATAGAGATGTAATGGTTTTTTCTAATACTTTTGAGAATAAGTTGCAAACATGATGTCTTTTTAACCATTAACTATTTCATTCATTCTTTTTTAAAACTAAGGAAATTCCCTCACATAACCACTGTATAATTGTCAAAAGCAGAAAGTCAACAATCTAATCAATAAAATTTTTTTCAAATTTCATCACTTATTTCACTAGCGTTCTTCATTTCACTTGGAAAAAAACTTTCATGGTTCAGGGACCAATCCAGACTCATGCATTGCTTTTGGTTGTCACATATTTGCATCTTTAAAAATTATTATATTGCTTCTTACTTGAAAGTGGCCTTTGCTTTTATTTATTTACTTTTTCTTTTCTTGCTATCATGGGTCAGTGGCTTGCAGTTGAAAGGTTTTCTATTCCTGGGAATCATGACTGTTCCTTAAATAACTAGCAGAACTGGTGATGGGAAATACACAAATCCAGAATACATGGATCTAACTCACAATCGGTGTAGTTCTTCAGTGTGTGGCCTGGGGAAGACTGCTTCATTTCTTTGAGCAGCCATTTTCTCCATGAAATGTAGAAAATAAGCCGAGTCTCTGAAAGTCAGTGTCAAGACAAGTGAGTAGTTCACTGCAGGGTATGGCCAATGACACTCTATATAGAGTCTCCTCCATCCACAGAGGAAATTCTTTCAAATAATAATATGCAAAATATTCAAGGGTGTGTTCTCATTTTCTTAGATTTGAACCACAAAGTGATTTAAGTAAACTGTTAAGGTTTATTTAAATTTACTTACATTGCCTTGACTTTTTCAACCATTGAAAACATTCAAGAGATCTCTGTAGTGTGTGTGTGTGTGTGTGTGTGTGTGTGTGTGTGTGTGTGTGTGTAAGTCAGGGGCTCACTCTGTCACCCAGGCCAGAGTGCAACAACACAATCTCAGCTCATTGCAGCCTTGATCTCCTGAGCTCAGTCAATCCTTCTGCCTCAGCCTCCTGAGTAGCTGGGACTACAGGTGTGTGCCACCACACCAGCTAATTTTTTTGATTTTTGTAGAGACAAAGTCTTGCTATGTTGCCCAGGTTGCTTGAACTCCTGGGCTCATGTAATCCTCCTGTCTTGGTTTCCCAAAGTGCTGCAATTACAGATGTGAGCCACCACACCTAGCCTCTGTGACTTTATTTATTTACAGTCAGAATCTCACTCTGTAGCCCAGGTTGCAGTGCGATGGCATGCTCAGGCCACTGCAGCCTCGACCTGCTGGGCTCAGGCGATCTTTCCGCTTCAACCTTCCAAGAAGCTGGAACTCCAGGTGTGTGCCACCACACTTGGCTAATTTTTTGATTTATTGTAGAGACGAGGTCTTCTCAAGTTGCCCAGACTGTTCTCAAACCCATGGGCTTAGGCGATCCTCTCGCTTCCGCCTCCCAAAGTGCTGGAATTACAGGCTTGAGTCACTCTGCCTGGCGTTTTTTCATTTTAAATTAAACTTTTTATTTTGAGGTAGTTGTAGATTCACATGCAGTTACAGGGCATAATATGGAGAGATCTCATGTACCCTTTACCCATATTCCCCCAAAAGTAACATCTTGCAAAACTACACTAAACTATAGTGCCAGAACTGTGACATGGATATGATTAAGACAGAACATTTCCATTTCCTCAAGAATCCCTTCTGTAGGTTTTTTATAGCGCTCCTATGGGATTTCCTTCCCTTCCCACTCCTTTTCTTAACCCCTGTCAAACACTAATCTGTTCTCCATTTTTCCAGAATTTTGTCATTCCAAAATTATCGTATGAATGAAGTCATATAGTATGCAACCTTTTGGGAGTGTTTTCTTCCACACGGCATACTTCTCTGGAGATTCATGTTGGGTGTATATATAGGTTGTTCTTTTTAAAAAAATTGCTGACTAGTATTCCATGGCTTTGATGTACCGCTCTCAAAGCTTCTCACTAGAGCTTAGTTTACTTGAGTTCAGCTTAGTTGGTGGGACATTAGGGTACACAAACATCTCCAGCTTAGAAAGTAGTCAGACAGGTCTCTTTCTACTGAAAGTACAATGACTGAGGGAAAAAAATCTCTTTGAAAATCCTCTTCACAGTAATTAGAAATCATAAATCCTAAGATTTTACTATTTTAAAGCAATGCTATAATTGAAAATAAAACAATTCTCAAGAAACAAGACGATCGAAATATGAAAATTTTCTAACAATTGTTGAGTCATCATTATGGAATGTGGCATCCATAAAAATACATATGATGTTAATGTGTAGTTTTTCTCAATTCCTGGTTCTTTGAAATTAAGAAGAATAGAATCAAATAATTGTTGGGGAAACTGGGTTTTGCATTTTTTTATACTTATGCTTTACATTTCTTTCAGTTAGGAAGTTGGGAACTAAGAAAGACACCATCAACCCCAAGTATAAGTGACTGTATAGGAAGTTGTGAATGTCAGATGAACAGGGACACTTATAGTAAGACATGATGTAAAAACTTCAAGCTATGTCACTGCAGAACATTTAGCACCTCAGTGAATAAATGAAATATTTATAAGCAGACATTTGACTCTTCCTTCCATTTCCCTAGAAAGTTTGCATATTTGAGTTGACCCGCAAACTGTAAAAAACATTTAACATATTCTCGTTCAGAAAATGAGATACCACTTTATATTTGGCGCTCAAGGAAGGCTTCTCCTCTTCCCTGCTCTGGGATAAGAACTTAACTACTTCTACGGCCATTTACCTTCCAACACAGCAGGGTCAGAAATAACAGAAATAAATGTAGAAACACAGCAGCAGGCTGGGAGCTGTTTTGCATTGGAACTTTCCTGGACATCTTGAGTCTGCAATTTTTAGGACGCCCTGAGTGCATCTGCGTGAAGGTAATTTGACTCTAAATTGCTATACATTCAAACCCGCAGGCATATTTAAGCTGTATTTTTTCCTCATTAGAATTCTGATAGTTATTATTTATCTTCCTGATTAATATTCACTCCTGAATGTTAGTTCTGACACTTACCTCTACCCTGGGAAGAACTGGAGTCACTGCCTGGCTTTGCCACTAATTAAATTAGTGACCCTGAATATGTTAATTGGCCTGATTTGATCATTCCGCCATGTATACGTGTATTGAAACATCACATTTTACCTCACAAATATATACAATTATTATCTGTCAATTAAACAATAAATTTAAAAAATCTGTGGCCATGGAAAAGGGATCGTCTTTCTGATGATCAATTTTTCTCATTTATAAGAATGAAGGTAACAGTAACCCCTTCACTTCCGGATAAGCGAGTTGATACGCGTGTGATGGGCGTGTCCCGGCTTCAGCTGACAGTCCCCGGGGGTTGCTTGCCTGGCCTCTGCCTGCTGGGGCCCCACCCCAGGCCGCTGTCCAGCTGCACTTCCTGCTGATTGTGCTCACGCAGGTGGAGGATGATCTTGCATTTCTTACAACCATCTCTTTCCCAGGGAGCGCCCAGCAGCGCGCGCGCGCGCGCGTGTGTGTGTGTGTGTGTGTGTGTGTGTGTGTCCGCGCGACCCCCCCTCGTGGCCAAGTCCTTTCCTTCGGACCCAGCCCTCTTCCCAGGCTGTCAGGTTGCAGGTGCGGGGAGTCTTGAAGGCTAGGCCAGCAGCTTCTGGAGGTACCAGGCCCTGTCGGCTCCAGCTTCCTGGTCCTGCTCTCACTCAGACATCCTGTGCACCTGCGCTGATTTTCCCTTGACCCTGAAGCTGGGCCTCACCTAGGGGTATCCCCAGTCTAGCAGAAGATCTGTTCATGTCTGCCCCCCAAATGGGACACAGGCTCAAGTCTTTTTCCACAGGGCACCTGGACTCCCAAGCCGACAAGGTAGTGGCAGCGCCTGGACTTTAAGTCTCCAGTATTCAGCGACGTTCTCGGCCGATCTCTGGGGGGCAGTATCGCCTAATTCCTCCCGCCGGCCTCGTCCAATGTGACCCAAACCCTAGTGCTCACGCACTCCAGGTAGTGAACCTTCAACACGTTGTAGCTGCTACAGAAAAACTGTGATCAGCGTGCTGTTACCTCTGCTGTGGTTACTAAGCATTTTTCTTCTTTGCAACCACAGGTCAGAAACGCCTGCCCACGTCTGAGCCGGGGTTCTCTTCCGTAAGGAACTTAGCACTCAGCATCTGAAAATCTTGCTTGATATCTGGCTTATTTGAACTGTTATTGCAGTTTTTGTTTTTACTATAATTCTTCTCTACATTTAGTTTTAAGTTCCTGGGGAGAATAAAAGTGTTTTTAACTTTTCTTTGATTCATCGTTATCTCAGCTAGCTACCTCCCCACGACCCCAAACCACAGTTAACATAGAATTAGGTACAGAACAGTGTCTCAATGTTTGTTTCTTTGGGGTGATGGCGGCAGGGGGTAGGGATGTAGAAACTGAAAGTGAAACCCAGGGGTTAATCTGGCCTAGGAATTTCTGGATATACCCACATATTCCTAAACCCATGGGAGGACTACATTCCCAAGGGCCCTTCCAACCTGACCCAACCTTATTCCTCATCCTTACATTTTCTTATCTATCAAATGGAGATAGTAATAATTTGTCTCATTGCCCCCAATATTGAAAAAGTACATACTTTCTCCATAGCCTCTTTAGGGACTGAAAGAATAGTCAGACATAGCACTTGGGAATAAGGCCCAAGAAGAGATATGACATCCTTTTTGAAAACCTCTTGCCTCAGGGATGAGCAGGTTGGTGGGGTGCACAGACTGTGCACACAGTTCAGCTCTAAAAAGAGCCTACTGGGGACTTCTCTGCATCTCTAATGGTGCCTGTCACCCTAAGGGACTTGTTCAGCTGCTGATGAGAACAGGTGAGTGAAGGTGTTGGGGGCAGCACGTGACCCTCCAACCTCTGGGCTTTTGGCCATGGTTCTTCAACCTTGCATTTTTGCACCATCTGATGATTTTCAAGTGAGATCACATTTCTTTTTCTATTAGATGTTACATAGCCTGTTGTGGTAGCCAGCCAATCAGACAGGAGGACTCGCCCAGAGTCACAGAGCTTATGAATGGAGGAGTCAGTATAGGATGTGCTTCTCTGGATACCTTCTTCTGTGCTCTTCCTTCTAAGTTTTGCTGCCTGCTCAGAAATAACGCCTCTCTGCAGGAGGCAGAGTGATGCCTAGGGTACCTTCGCAGCCCCTTGCCTTGTCCCCATAAGTCTTAAGGAGACCCTGTGAGGCTCCTCAGGCAGCTAATCTGACCGCCGAGGTCAGAGCACAGGACAATCCATCAGGAGTGTCTGAGTCTATTATCCAGTCCTGGGAAGGGAGCCCCCCTCATTCCACTGACATGCACACCGTGATGCCAGTTCTTTCAACGTGGGCAGCTCTGACTATACAGGTCTTA
>CAUYQG010275428.1:0-16948 GCA_963574415.1 Tarsius wallacei | reverse complement strand
TGAGGTATTTCATTTTTTGGTGGCTATTGTGAATGGGATTGTGCTTTTTATTTCGCTTTCTGCCGGTTTTTGGTTTATAGGGATGCAACTGTCTTTTGCATGTTTATTTTGCACCCTGAGACTTTTCCAAAATCCTTTATCAGTGCAAGGAGGTTTTTGACAGATTCTCTTGAATTTTCGAGTATGGGATCATATCGTCAGCAAAGAGGGATAACTTGACTTCTTCTTTTCCTATTTGGATAACCCTGACTTCTTGTCTGGTTTACTCTAGCTAGAACTTAATAACACAATGTTGAACAGGAGGGCAGCCTTGTCTTGTTCCAGTTTTCAGGGGAAATGCTTCCAATTTCTATCCACTTAGCAATATGTTGGCTATGGATTTATCATAGATGACTCTTACTATTTTGAGGTATGTTCCCTCTATGCCTAGGTATCCAAGGGTTTTTATCAAGAAAGGATGCTGGATTTTACCAAAAGCTTTTTCTGCATCTAGTGATATAACCATGTGGTTCTTGTTTTTACATCTGTTGATGTATTTAATTACATTTATGATCTTGTAGGTGTTGAACCAGCCCTGCATCCCAGGTATGAAGCCTACTTGGTCATAGTGGATGATTTTTGAGATGTACTGTTGGATCTGATTTGCTAGAATCTTGTTGAGAATTTTTGCATCTATGTTCATCAGGGACACTGGCCTGTAGTTCTCTTTCTTTGTTGGATCTTTTCCCAGTTTGGGTATCAGCATGATGTTAGTTTCATAAGATGATTTGGGGAAAGTTCCGTCTTTCTCAACTGCCTGGAATACTTTCAATAGGATTGGTATCAGCTCATCTTTGTATGTTTTATAGAATTCCACTGGAAACCTGTCTGGTACAGGGTTTTCTTGTTGTTGTTTGTTTGTTTGTTTGTAGGCAATTTTCTTATGACAGTGTCAATTTCCTGAGTTATTACTGGTCCACTTAGGATCTCAATTTCTTCTTGTTTCAACCTTGGGAGGTTGTGTGTCCATTTCATTTAGTTTATCAAGTTTGCTTCCATACTGGTGTGCATAGTAATCTCTGATACTCTTTTGTATTTCTTCGGGGTCAGTTGTGACTTGATCTTTTGCATCTCTGATTGTGTTTAGTTGGGCTTTTTCTTCTTTTTCTTGGTCATTCTGGCTTGGGATCTAACAATCTTGTTAATCCTTACAAAGGACCAGCTTTTAGTTTTGTTAGTTTTTTTCTATGGTGTTTTTGTCTTCTATGTTCCATATCTTGTCTTTTACTTTGGTGATCTGTAGTCTTCTGCTAAAGTTAGGGTTTTAGTAGTCTTGCTTATCCATCTCCCTTGGGTGATATTTTAGGCTATCAATTTCTTCTCTATTTTCTTGATGTGTGTTCATAGAGATATAATTCCCATCTCAGTACTGTTTTCATAGCATCCCAGAGGTTTTGGTAAGATGTTTCTTCATTTTCATTTGTTTCCAGGAATCTTTTAATTTCTGTTTTAATTTCGGTGTTGACCCAGGAGTCGTTCAGCATCATCTGTTTAGTCTCTGTGTCTTTGTGGGTTTTGGGGGAATTTTGTTGTTGGTGATATTTATTTTTATTCCACTGTGGTCTGAGAAGGGGCATGGTAGTATTTCAATTTTGTGAAATTTGTTTATGCTTGATTTATGGCCAGGGATGTGGGTGATCTTGGAGTATAGTACATGTGGTGATGAGTAGAATGTATACTCTGTGGTTGTTTTGTGGAGTGTTCTGTAGGTATCTACTAAGTCCATTTGGTCAAGTATAAAGTTGAGGTTCAGGATCTCTTGGTTGATTTTTTGCCTCAATGATCTATCCAGTGTTGTTAGTTGGGTATTTAAGTCCCCAGCTATAATTGTGTTAGAGTCAATATCTTCTTTTAGTTTGCTTAGTAGCTGCTGTTTAAAAGCCAGTGCCCCTGTGTTGGATGCATATATGTTTAGGATGGATATTTCTTCTTGATGGATTGAACTTTTTATCATTATGTAGTGTCTTTTTGTATCTTTTTAAATTTTTGATAGTTTAAAAGTTATTTTATCTGATATTAAGATCATGACTCCTACTTTCTTTTGTGATGTGTTCACCTGAAAATTTATTTTCTATCCTTTAACTTTGAGTCTGTGGGTGTCCAGGGTGGTGAGATAAGTGTCCTGGAGACAGAAAATTACTGGATCATGTGTTTTTATCCAGTTTGCCATTCTATGTCGTTTCAGTGGTGCATTTAGTCCATTCATGCTCAGGCTGCTCATTGAAATGTGAGAGTTTATCCCTGACATAATGCTTTTATAAGGTTGTTTGGTTTTGTTTAGCTTGTGTGTTCATATATGTGTGTGTTTTCATTTTTACAGGTATGCTGTGTGTTCTGTTGCTTCTGTGTTTGTGATCTTGTGAAGTATATGATCTTTTTGTATCTTTTTTTCTTCTCTGAACAGCACCTTTTGAAGTATCTTCTGTAGAGCTGTCTTAAAGCAACATATTCTCTTAGGGATTGGATGTTTGGGAGGGATTTTAATTCTCTCTCGCTGATGAAGCTTAGCTTGGTTGGGCAGGAAATTCTTAGTTGAAATTGTTTCTTAGTTGAAATTGTTTCTCTTTGAGAATATTAAAGACTGGGGTCCAATCCTTTCTGGCCTGTAGTGTTTCTGCAGATAAGTCTCCCCAGGTAGGTAGTCTGACCTTTTTCTCTTGCTGCCTTTAGGATTTTTTTCTTTTATACCTACTTTGTGTAGGCAAATTACTATGTGTCTAGGGGTGGGTTTTCTCATAAAATGTCTTGCAGGAGTTCTCTGGATCTCTTCTGCTTATATAGTCATCTGTCTGGGCAGATGAGGGATGTTTTCTTGAATAACCTCATGGAATGTTTGTTCCAAGATGTTTTTCATTTCTCTTTCTATTTCAGGTATTCCAATCAGACGTATGTTTGGTTTCTTGACAAAATGGCACATCTCTTGGAGAGTTTCCTCTTTCTTAAGTTTATATATATGAACTTAAATACATATATAGATATATATTATATTCACATTTTATATATACATCTTTTTTTTAGTTGGAGTCTCAACTCTTGTTGCCCAGGCTAGAATGCAGTGTTACACTCACAGCCTAGACCTGCTGGGCTTAGGTGGTCCTTCCACCTCAGCCCTCCAAGTAGCTGGAACTACAGATGCACATCACCATGCCTGGCTAATTTGTGTGTGTGTGTGTGTGTGTGTGTGTGTGTGTGTGTGTGATTTATTGTAGAGATGAGGTCTCACCAAGTTGCCTAGGCTGGTCTCAAATCCCCAGGCTCAGGCAACCCTCTCACCTCGGTCTCCCAAAGTGCTGGGATTACAGGTTGAGCTATCACACCCAGCCTATATATTTTTTTTAATAACTTTGTTTAACTACATATTTTGGTCTTCCAACTCTGAGACTGTTTCTTCTGTTTGGTCAATTCTGTTTCCCAGGCATGTCAGTTTGTTATTTATTTCTTGGATAGAGTTCTTTATTTCTGTTATTTCTAAGTATGCTTTCTTGAGCCTGTCTACCTCTGTTGCAATTTCATTTAGTTTTAGACCTTGCATTTCTTGATTTTTATTCATTTTATCCAATGATTCTCTGATCTTCATAAATACCTTCTGGATACTGTTGCTCTGGGAGATAGTCATTGTTTGTGTCCAGTAGCTAATTCTTTCTAGCACTGACTCTTTGCTGGGACTCAGTTACCAGAAGTTTTTCATTGGTTTGCCTTCATTTGTAGCAGTTATCTTATCTTTCTCTATAATTCCATTGCTAAGTGGAAATTAGGAAAGCAGTCACTTCTGATATTTTCTCTACCATTTGTCCTTCCTTGAGCTGGGGCTCCAGGTTTGTTCAATTATGAAGTAGGGCTAGGGGTAGGCATTGTGCTGTCTCTTTACAATTTTGAGCACTTGTGGGGGGCGCAAGGATTCTGAACCTATTGTCAGGTCATAATATTTGCTATATGGTGAATGGGCAAGCTGAGATTCACTCTTCATCCCTACACAATATGATCTTACAGTGGGTATGCTTGCATAGCCCCTGAGTCCAAGACAGGGTATAAGAGGAAAAAGGGAGAAAAGAGAGAAAAGATGAGAAAGAGAGGAAAAGAGAAAAGAAAATAGAAAAAGAAAAAACATTTTTAAAAAATGAAAGAACAAAGAAAGAGAAAAACAACCAACAAGACAAAGCAACTAAACTAAATAATAAAATAATCAAACAAACAAACCAATACCCTCCACCCCAAAAAACAAACTAACAAAAAGGTGATAAAGAGTTATCAGCTTTAGTATGACAGGTTCTGCAACTGCAGGGCTATTATTGCCGGTTCCCTATTTGCTGTTGGAACCTAAGATGTTAGAATCTTCACACTCTGCTGCCTGCAATTGGTAGCCATCACATGAGTGTGTGAGGGAAGGGGCCTGAATTAACTTGACACAGCATCTCTTGGGATCTCACCACCTTTCTTTCTCTCCCAGCTTTGTCACAGCTCCCAGGGAATCCAGTTCATGGCAGGAGAATAGGGCCTACTATCTCTGCTCTGCCCTCCTGATCTCTTTCGCCTGTTGCTAGGAGTGGGAGGAGTCAGTTAGGCACTCACCATCCTCCTTCTTGGGCAGTCCTGCTGTCTGCATCTATTTGCCCAGCATCTAGCTGAGGATGGAGGGTGGATGGTCTGGGGTTCCACATTTGCTGTTACCCACCAGGGCTTGTGCACTAGGGGCAATGTTCTGGGGTCACAAAGAGCAGCTCCAATACAACACAGAGATAGTGCCTGATCGCAGGATGCAGTTCTGTTATGTTGCAGTTAGCTGCCTCTCCAGCAGTTACCACAGTCTCCAGATCTCAGGACCTAGTGACAAGGCTCTGGAGCCCCATCCAGGCTCAGGGTAGCTTCTCCTTGCTGTTTCCTTGGGACTCTGCCTCAGGCTCCCTCGCTGCACTTCCTCTGTGACCCTCGCTGCCAGCTTTCAGCCCGGTGCTGTGGTGTTGGAGACGGCAATTATTCCAGCTGTTCTTCCTGGGAAAAGCTTTGCTGATTTTAGAAAATGGCACTCAGCTTCTGCACTTCAGGAAGTGCTAGGGTCCAAGCAGAGCAGCTGTGGCACCAGTAGCTTCACCAGGAGAGCCCTGGCCACTTGCTCTCAAGTCCCCAGTCAGTCACCCTCTCACACTTCCACTTACATAGAGAAACACATGCAGAATTATCCATACAATCACTCACACACACAAGGACTCATACAGTATGACTGGTTACGCTGCCATCTTCCCAGCAAATTCCTCTGAAAAAACTTTTAATAAGGTCTTAGAAACAGAAGCAATGTCAGTGTCTCAGGTGGTAGTGATACAAGATGATGGATTCTCACATCATTACTCTCTAGACCCAGTTTTATGTACCACAGTGAAGAGGTGATTCAAAGGGATGTGTAAAGCAATTGATGTATGATAACTTAGTTTGACCTAGGAGTAGGATTCATGGTAAGTATCTGCTGTTCTACAAGGTACAATAGACAGGAAATCTTAGAGGCCTTTCCCATACCAGAGTTTATCAGAAGACAAATGGTGGATTAGTTTCCAAGATGGAGTAGCTTTAGCCTCCACAGTTCCTGAAGTAGAGGGCCCGAGTTCTATATTTTGATTAAAGAAGTTATTACAAATATGTTTGCCTTATTGTTTCCTGTGTCTATATTTTATCTAAATAGGATTTTTAGAATACTATGGAATTTAAAATACAAACTTCAAAAAAGGAGTGAGGACTAGAGGAAAGAAGGTTACCAGTCCAGGACAAAATCAAAGCATTGCTGGGTTCCTGCAACAACAGCTATCTAAAAGCCCCCAATATCACTGCTGTTTTTAATGAAATCTAAGGGATTTGCATTTGTTCCAAATTGAAAAAGTTGTGAACAGGGCATGTTCTCCTGAGAATAAGCTTCCTAATACTTTATCTTTGGTACTTTCCCTTCAAACCATGGGAGCAATCATGTTTGCCTTGTAGTTTACACTGTAATTTCTCTGTGAAGACATGGAAATGTGCCACCCAGATCTTCCTTCAAGAAAGGACTTGCTGTCTAGCTGAGGAGAATGAAGCAAGCAGCCAGGCTTCAGGCCGTCACATCTTTCAGATTTACTTCAATTGCTGAGAGCTCTTCACCCAATGTCATGTCCTTCCTGAGGCAGTCTGTATCAGGACTGAGGAGGGCAAAATATAAAGAAGCCACTGCTATTTTAGCCTGATACAGGATGCTCTGTTGATCTTCACTCTCTCCAGTGCTCCCCATACAGTTCAGGAAGGATTGTGAGGCCTGCATCACAGTTCAATTTCTTCCTCTGCCAAATCCTACTTTTACCCTTTTTTCTTTCAGAGGTGTTGATCCCTAATAAACATTTTTCCCCCTACACCACTTCACCATCTGCTTCTGGAGAAAACAATTTGTGATATCCTTCAAAGTCTTTGTAAAGATTGCTTCATCCAGATAGATTTGAACAATGGGGTTGTGGAAAATAAAGAAAAATTATACACACAAAAATGATTATGTAACATTCTCCTCTTCCTAACACCTGCTGGAAGAAAGCAGCATTCTTTGGAGAAGGGGGGAATGTAGGCCTTCCAGAAGTCACCAGTCAGCAGGAAAGTGAGCAGTGGCCACAGCCCTGATGAAAGCAGCAGAAAGGAGCATGCATACAGCTGCTGGATGGGCAAGTCAACAGTAAGTGGTCACTGGAAAACAGAAAACTGGTGGATGGGGGAAAGGAGGTAAAACTGACGAGCAGAGCAAGAATAGATACTTTTTCCACATGACTTTGGGACTGGAGGCAGTAGGGGTGGGATCAAGGAAGGAAGCCTAGGCTTTGCAAGTTTATTCCTTGGAAGATGGAGGTAATAGTTAAATTGAGCCAAAACAAGAAGCCTTGCCTTGGTCCCATGTGGTCAGGGTTGGAATTGTTCTTGTCAGAGCTAAAGGTTTATCATCCTATGGACTGGGGAGGCACCTCCACGTGTAAGAGACCCAACAATTAAGGTCACCAACCCATCCTAGAAAAAGTGCTACATACCTCATTGCTTAATATCACTATTGTCACCTTTGAAGTACTTCCCTTGAGAAGTTATGCACCGATGCCAGTGCCTACTCCACCCATCAAAGCAATTTTGGAATTTTTTTCTGGAATGGCCATCAGAGCCATCGTTGGATTACCTTTGATGTCCTGGATGCCATTAAATGTCTTCCTTTCAATCTTTCCTTTATCTTCAGTGAAGAAAAAAGTCATTGGGGGGGCCAGATCAGGTAAGTAGGGAAGGTGTTCCAATACAGTTATTTGTACAGTGCTGCCAACACAAGTGCACTTAATTTGCTAACTTAATTGTCAGACCTCAACAAATAATGACAACAGCTTCTGATGGCCATTCCAGAAAAAAGAGTTCCAAAATTGCTTTGACAGGTAGATAAGACACTGGCGTTGATGCATAGCTTTCCACGGGGAGTACTTTGAAGGGACCATAGTGACATTCAGCAATGAGGTATGTAGCACTTTTTCTAGGATGGTTCATGATCCTAGTTGTTGGACCTCGTAAGTAGTGATTACCCCCTTATATCTGCCAGGTTAAATCTATAAAGTTTACCTAATGCCTTTCCCGTCTCTGCATTTAGTTGGTTATTATGGGTCTCTGGAGTACCAGTGAGGCTGATAAATGGGATTCAACGCATCATTTGTAGATACAGCATGGCAGCCTCAAGAGCAACTTCTGGTCTTAGTCAGAGCATCACAGACCCTGCCAATCATGAACTTTTTATGCTTTTTTCTTGCCTCCCATTCTAACTGTAGTTATCCGTCTTATGATCTCTCATCATATTTCTGAGGCCCTAGTTCAATCATTTGGCTTCTGGATGAAGCTGCAGGCCCTCATCTCAACACCAGATGGCAGCAAAGCGCCTTATCAGGATAAAGAATGCTGGGATTTCTCAACTCCAGCACTGTTACCATTTCTTGTGGGAACTATCCTGTGCGTTATAAGATGTCTAGCAGCATCCCTTGTCTCTCTACACTAAATGCTAGTAGCATTTCCAGTCATGACAACCAAAAATGTCTCCAGACATTGCTAAATGTTCCTGAAACATTTGGGTTGCTTCAGTTGAGAAACACTGCGTAATTCTAAAAGGATTTTAAACTGGAAACCAAAAAAAATTTTTTGATGAATTTTTTAAAAGATTTGTTGTTTTGCTGATAAAATAACATGTGTTCATTGAAGAAGTATTTTCAATATGAAAAAATATAATAAAGAAAATTTAAAACACACAGAATTCCATCATTCAGATTAACTTTCTTTTTTATTTTAAAGATATGGGGATACAATCAATGATTAGGTATACAAGTGGTCATCATATAGGTAACATTTTAACTTTGTGAACACTTTAATACCTATACTACAGGCACACGAACACATAAATATGTACAATTTTGTACACATGGCAATGTATAGTATACATACTCTCCTCTAATCTCCTTTTCCACTCAAAATCTACTGTTTCCAGGTCAACAGCTACTGGTCTAGTTTAATAATTAACTTTAATGCCTACATAATATTCTTTTGTATGTAATTAAGCAGGTCTTTACTGGTAGACAATCAGGTTCCTAAATTTTCAAGATTGTAAACAGCACTGCAACTAACATCTTTGAACATAATAGTTGAACACAACTTGAGATTGACATTGTTTCACACTCAACATTTCTTATGTATCTATAATTTTGCCAGGACCCACAGATTACAGAGGGACATAGATCTTCAGACAATGTACAAAATCTGGTGGAAAGAATGTGAACAGAAAACAAAATAAATATGATAAGTGGCATGGAAATACAAGGTGGAAATGTTGGCAAAAGATGGAGAGATAGCTGATTGGATGTCAAGGATGTCTTCACAATCGTGGGCCTAGAAATTGGCAGGAAGAAAGGCAGTCTCGCCTCCTTTTCCTTCAACAGTAGTACTTAGACCAATTATTTGTTTAAGTGTTTATTTACCACCTTTCCCTGCTCCCTCTTTTCTATATACCCTGTGTTTATTACAAGGCCTCACACTTACTGACCCTTCAGTAAAAATTTGCTTAATGGGGGTATTTATTGGAAACATTCCTGCCTGAAAAGCATTATCTAAAAGAGGAGAAGGAAGAATCAGTAGGAGAAACAGGCCTATGGATTCAGAAGCAAATTCTCTTCAACTTCCCAAATTCATAGAATAACCAGGAAACAGGAATAGCAAAGAGAGGGCAGAGGAAGAGGAAAAGGTAAATTGATAAGCACTTCTGTGATCTCTTTCTTTCTCTATGATTCTCTACCCTCTTCTGAAAACCTCAGTGGAGGGGAAATCTCAGTGACTTTGCAGAAGGGCACTTGGGGATGATCCTAAGACTCACACTACAACCCAGATGATATACATAAAAACATTTTACTCTCTTCATTTTAGGCTGTAATCTGACATGCTTTCCAAACACCCATCCACTGGTTAGCAAGAGAAAAAAATTTAATGCTTCAATTTTATTTTAACTTAGTCCAATCTGTACAATTTAAATATACTTTTAGGAAGTATTCAGTCTCTTTGGATAAAATAATGCTTGATCATTTGGAAAGTCTCTCCTTCCCCTGCTTCTCTCCTGGATGCGTAGTAGCAAGAGTGGAGCTTATGCAATCTTCTGGCACTAAGGAAAAGGGACTCTAGCCTCAGGCTGGCTTTTTATGTTGTGGCAGCTCTCTCTGCTAGTCTCTGGATCACGTCCTCTGTGCGCCTAGTTAAGTGTTCTGCAAGGTAATACTGCTGAATTGCTAGTTAACATGTGGTCTACACTTTCTATAGGAACATTATTCCTGAATTGCTGACGCTCTAAGAAAAATCTTGCTGGCTCTAGAACCCTGAGTTTATTGCCACATTCTCCACCCTGCAAGATGGTCTAGCAGTCCACACTACCTTACTCTTACAGTTGAGTTGACTCATTTGGCTACAGTAGGCTTATGACAGTCCACTGGGTTTCAATTCAGTGTCCAAACCACATAAAAACTCAAAGCATCTTTGTACAGTTAAACCCCAGAGCTTCCATCTATCTGACTCATGTGTACATTTCTATGACTAAATCCTAAAGCTGATACATGGCTTCATGTCATAATCCATTTTGACTGTCAAAAAGACTGCTATTACATCAGTCTTATTTTTTCTACTTTTTTTTTTTTTTTTTAGTTGGAATCTCACTCTGCTGCCCAGACTGGAGTGCTGCAGTGGCATGATCATAGCTTCCAATAGACTTGACTTCCTAGGCACAGGTGATCCTTCCACTTCAGCCTCCCAAGTAGTGGGACTATAGATGTGCACAGCCACACCCAGCTAATTTTTTAATTTTTTGTAGAGATGAGGTCTCACTATGTTGCCTAGGCTGGGCTTAAACAATCCTCCCACCTTGACCTCCTAAATTGCTGGGATTGTAGGCGTGAGTCACCAAACCCAGCCTACTTTTATTTTGTAACAAATTCTAACTCCCTCCAGAAAAATTAATGCCACTGATGGGCTAAGGAGAAGCTCCAATCATGACATCTTTATCTACATCCTTATCCCCAATTTTGTTGTCTTATGAAGTCAAAGCTCGTGCTGTGTTCACTTCACCTCCAGGCCCTTGGTCTATAAATTGTGAGGTTTAAAGATTAGCAGGAGAGATAGTAGAAAAAACTACCTGGTCACACCACTTGACACTGGTCTTGAATTCTCACAAACAGAAAATCCTATATTTATTTCCAAAATTCTTTTCATCATGATTAAGAATCAGACATTTTGGAAGTTTAGCTGATCATTCAGTATACATTCATAGAGTATCTATTACGTGCAATGTATTCTGACCAGCACAATGCATAATCCACTGTGTCAGTTTCCTATTCCTGCTAAAAAAAAAAAATACCACCAACTTGGTGATTTAAATCAACAGATTTATCTTACAGTTCTGGAGGTTAAAGTCCAAAATTAGGTCTTAAGGGACTAAAAAACAAGATATTGGCAGGGCTTCATGCCTTCTACAGGCTCCAGTGGAAAATTCATAGCTTTACCTTTTTCAGCATCTAGAAACCACTTGCAGTCCTAGACTCATGACCTCTTCAAAGCCAGCATTGGCCAGTCAAGTTGTTCATTTTATCATTGTAACTCTGACACTGCTGCCTCCCTCTTATAAGAACCCTTGTAGTTACACTGGGCTTTCCTGGATAATCCAGGATAATCTCTCCATCAAAGATTGTTCAATTAATCACATCTGCAAAGTACTTTTTGCCATATAAGGTAACATTCAAAGGTTCTGGGAATTAGGATGTAGACATTTTGGGGGGATCTTTATTTATCAGTACCACACTCAAAGAGAGAATAAACTTCAATGAGTCAAACAGCTATCAAAGATGTGGCTTATCTTTTTTTTCACTTTTTTAACTGAAATGTAACAGTTATACTTAAAAAATACAGATTGTATGTGTATAACTCAATGAATATATCACAAAACAAACACACTCCAGTAACTTCCATCCAGGAAAATTTAGAGAACATTACAAACACCCCAGAATTCCCCCTCATACCCTCTTCTAATTACTATACCTTCTCTGTACTCCCCAAAGGCAGTGTAACACCCTAGATTACTTATGGTTTTTAAACAGGTGATTGGAATGAAACAGAAAATGTTTTCTGCCTGACTTCTTTTGCTCAATATTATGTATGTAAGACTTATCCATATAACTGTATGGAGCTGTATTTGTTCATTTTCATTGTTGTATAGTAATTTATAGCCAAATTTGTTCATTTTCATTGTTGTATAATGATTTATTATATGACAATTTGTTTATCCATTATAATGATGAATATGTGAGTTGTTTCCAGCTTGGAGTGCTAAAATAGTGTTGCTGTAAGCATTTTTGCACATCTTTTGATGCACATATACACACATTTCCATTAGGCATTATTAGAGACAGAATTGTGGGTCATAGCATACATATATCTTCAACTTCAGCAGAGAATATCAACCAGTTTTTAAAGTGTCTGACCCAATTTATGCCCTGATCAGCAATTGATAAGAATTTCATTGACTTCTTATACATAATAACATTTAGTTGTATCAGTCTTTGCAATTTTAGCCATTCTGGAGTATATAGCACTATTTCAATATAGTTTTGATATGCATTTCCCTGATTAATAATAAAATTGTGTATTTGTCATGCATTATTGACTATTTGTATATTCACTTTTAAGAAGTGCCCACTCAAGTCTTTCCCTGTTTTTATTGAGTTAATTTTATAGAAATTCTTTACATATTCTGGATGCAAGCCCTTTGTCAGTCATAAGTGTTGCAAACATGGCTTCTGCCACAAAATATACACATAAATTCAAATTTTAAATTTCAATTGAATCATTATGGGTTCAGATAGCATTTCAGTTTTTATTAACACACAACTAAGCCAAACAAAGAATTTTACATTAAATATTTATTGAGTGAATAAATGAATCCCCACCTCTTTCAAATCACCATCTTCTCATGTGCACTGTCACTAAAGTTTCTTAACTGGTTTCCCTGACCCTACTCTTCCTTCCTCCACCCACTTTCCACAGCCTAAGCTTAAGAGACCTACAGTCATGCATTGCTTAATGACAGACATATGTTCTGAGAAATGTGTCGTTAGATGATTTTGCTGCGGTGTTAAACATCATAACATGTACTTACACAAACCTAGATGGTCAGCCTACTAAATACTTAGGCATATGTAATAGACTATTGCTGCTAGGCTACAAACCTGTACAGCATGTTACTGTATTGAATCCTGAGGACAATTATAACACAATGGTATCTGTGTATCTAAACATTTCTAAACATAAAAATTACAGTATTATAATCTTATAGGACTATAGTGGTATATGCAGTCCATCATTGACAGAAACATGTCATTATTAGGCCCATGAATGTGTTTAAAATGCAAATGTGATCATGTCATTCCTTGGCCTAAAATACTACAGTGGCTTCCTACAGCCTTTTAAGATAGAGTTCAAAATTAGTAAAACGATTTATAGTATATGTCCAAGCACAACTGGCCCAGGAATCATTCCGGCCTCAAAGCTCACCACTTTCCATTTATTACTTCTCCAGCCACAGTGAACTTTCTGCAGTCCAGAAATGCTTCCATGCTCTTTTACCTCTGGGCCTTCAAATATACCATTTCTTTCTTTCTTTCTTTTTGAGTTGGAGTCTCACTCTGTCGCCCAGACTGGAGTGCAGTGGCCGCTCCCGGCCACCTCAGCCTTGACCTGCTGGGCTCCGGCGATCCTTCCGCCTCAGCCTTCCGAGTAGCCGGAATTACAAGCGCACGCTACCACACCCGGCTGATTTTTTTTATTTATTGTAGAGATGAGGTCTCGCCAAGTTGCCCAGGCGGGTCTCGAACCCGGGGCTCACGCAATCCACTCACCTTAGCCTCCCCAAGGTGCGGGATTACAGGCTGAGCCACCGAGCCCGGCAGCCATTTCTTTCATTCACAACACTCTTCCTCTATTTTAGCTAACTCCTATTGGTCTTTAGTCCCAGTTTAGTCATCACTTCCTCGGAGAAGTCTTCCCTGATGTACTCAAGTACAGGTACTTTAAAATTCCTCCATTATATATTCCCACAAAAACCCATGTTGTCCCTTTCAAAAAAAGTAAACCCACTTCTATGTAGTTGCTTAATGTTTAACTCCTCTCTAAATTATATACCTTATAAGAGTAGTTATCAGCCAGGCTCGGTGGCTCAGCTTGTAATCCCAGCACTTTTGGAGACGGAGGCGAATGGACTGCCTGAGCCCACAGGTTCGAGATCAGCCCAGACAACTCAGTGAGACTTCATCTCTACAATAAATCAAAATTAGCCAGGCATGGTAGCGGGCGCCTGTAACTCTGGCTATTTAGAAGACTGAGATGGAAGGATCGCAGGAGCTCAGCAGGTTAACACTGGGGTGGCAGTAAGCATGCCACTGCACTCCAACCCGGGCGACAGAGTGAGACTCCAACTCAGATAGATAGATAGATAGATAGATATCCAGTGAAACCCCAAAGGCTAATCCTCAACATATACCAATTGAATGAATGACAGAGAGTGGGGGATGGGCTGGAGGAAATGACTTGATACTCATTGCTGAGCTACATTGGAATTCAAATGTAGTTCTTCTCTTTCCAAGAATAGAACCTCTTTTCACTCTTTCACAGGGGCTTTCCTCAGTTTCCTCAACTGCCCAATAATTCAGGTGTTATTAACCTAGAAGTCACACACACCCAAGGGATCAATGAACAAAATTCAGGAAGTCCAAAATTCAAGACAGTAAAAAAAAAAAATGCCTTTATTTTCACTGCCTTGTTACCAAAATGAAAAATTTTCTTCAATTTTATGCAGGCAGCAAGCCACAACAATATTAGTAGCAGTCATTCAGTAAAAAACACAGATATTTTTGCATCACATTGCAATTGTTCTAAATACCTCAAAATATCATCTATATTCACCACTACTTTGACAAATTACAGTACTTATTAAACACACCACTAGAAACTGTTATTTAATGCATTAACAAAAAAAGCATATATTATGGATGTCACCTATTTGGAGATTTATAAAAATATTTTGATGACAACAAAATTGGTTTCCTTTATATTGTATTTTATACATTTACAAACGTTATTCTCAGAAGACTAGGATTTGGGTTAAAAGACATGTAAAAAAAAGGCTAAGGTTAAGAGCCCTTGCACTGGTGATCAGTAAGGCTCCTTCTATATGGATCCAGTTTATAGCTATTGTCTCCTCTGATGTGTCTATTGTTCAACTAGTCTTCTGAGAACAACGTTTGTAAATGTATAAAATACAAAATGAAGGAAATCAATTTTGTTGTTATCAAAATATTTTTATAAATCTGATTAAAGGATTTCCAATATACGTAAGTACAAAATAAAGAAAAGAACCAACTTCCAGTAGCACAGAACTATATCAGCTAGGGTGAGAGAAAGGATCCAAAGCAAAAGCAAATCAGATGCTTTGCAAATAGTACAGTCAGTGACATGTTTGAGTTTAGATTCACAGGAAGAAGTGAGCTGGAGAGATTTTTTAATAATTTAGACTTAAGAATGAAAGATCACAGAGAAAGGGATATACACTAGTGAGATATTTGGTGTTCAGTTGTGATGAAAGCTAGCTAAAATGCAATGTGCCTAGCAACATAATAAATTCTCAATAACTAGCAAATGAAAAAGAAAAGAGAAGATAAATACTTGCTGTGAGTAAAGATGAAATCACCAAAGGACACAGGCAAAAAAAACCAAAGTTCTTTCTTTTTTACATTTTTTGTTTTGTTTTGTTTTACAAACTTGTATTCAAAGACTTAAAAAAGTGCAGTACTAACTTGGGGTGGATGAGAGGGGAGAGGAGATGGAATGTATGAGTCAGAATCCTCTGACCTTAAAGAACCTTATAATTTCAGCAGTAGGCATTTCATCTCACTAATAATACATGGAAGTAAAGCAGGGAGGGGGGAAAAAATCACATGAAGAGTAAAAGCCAAGTTGGAATCAGTGAGTCACCATTTCCGAATGAAAAATCGCCATAGAGGGTTATGCTGATTCTATACAAACTGTGACCCTCTACTGCCCTGGACCACCTCAGCTTCAACTGCATGTACATCAGGAGCTTATTCTCCTAAATTCAAATGTTTGCAACCTTTTTGTTTCCATTTGGGATGTATTGTTGTTGGGAATATTTGTTGTTGTTCTCAGTATTTTAGTGACTCTAATTGTGAAAAAAAAAAAACACATTTTAACTTACCCTAATATGATCACCATTTCATCAGATATTAGAGATAGGCTGTGTCTTTGTCCAATTCCTCCCAAAGCACTGGATTCAGAGAGGAGTTAAGACCCTGGACTTGAAAGTAAAACACACAAACACACACACACGTGTATATGTGTGTGTGTGTGTGTGTGTGTGTGTGTGTGTGTGTGTGTGAAAAAGTCAGCCCCTATGATACACATTCAGGATTCTAGGGGACTTGAGTTTCTAACAACAATTGCTTCCCACCATAATCACTAAATCCCTGATTAAACACTTGCTGAGCTCTGGTAAACTGGCTCCCAGAACACTGCTTCACAGAGGCTTTGGCAGAATAGAATGCAGGCATCTAAGGGTTCTCTACAGTGGCATTAGCAGATCCAACTCCCTTCTCCCAGCAGAGGTTATGGTAAAAAATTCCTCTAAAGGTTAGGCTCTTTCTTCTTCTTTAGCTGCCTCCCAAAACATTGATTGGGAACACTTTCCTCACTCCTGCCAGACTGACTATAGTCTCTACCAACACCTACTCAGAAGTTCAACCTGGACTTTCACTAGAGTTACTGCAAGTCCTGGCTCAGAATACTCAGGTCTACTCTAAGTATGTTCCCTACAAGCTTAGGTAGATACTAAGTCAGTTGGTACCAAGGGTTGGGAGGTTAAGAGCAGTCTGGCCTGAGGGCAGGAATAAGGGAGTGAATTATGTGTAAAGAATTTGCAAATAGCAATAAAACTAACTTAAAGTCAACCTGATTTTGATTATCACCTGTACAAAAATTCCAGACAATATTAGTGACACAATAACTCTCACAAAAAATGTTTTGTTGATCTAAGTTCTAAGCTATTACTACAGTTACTGTTGAGTTATAATACCTAAGCAGGCTTCAAATTATCACTTTTTTTTTTTTCTTTGAGCTGGAGTCTCACTTCGTCGCCCAGACTGGAGTGCAGTGGCCGCTTCCGGCCACTGCAGCCTCGACCTGCTGGGCTCCGGCGATCCTTCTGCCTCAGCCTTCCAAGTAGCTGGAACTACAGGCGCGCGCTACCACGCCCGGCTAATTTTTTGATTTATTGTAGAGATGAGGTCTCGCCAAGTTGCCCAGG
>CAUYQG010275426.1:0-23347 GCA_963574415.1 Tarsius wallacei | reverse complement strand
CCGGCATCTCCACTTGGTTCATTCCGGCATGTGCTTCTTGGGCTCTGCCCAACCACCACCTTCCCCTAAGGACTCCCCAGCTCTCCTTCTCTGAGCTCTGCCCCACACCGTCCTCCAGTGTCACTGCTGTCCTCGGCCATCACTGTTCCTACGGAACACATCTGGATGTCTCGCCTGCTGATGGTCTGTCTTGGCTGCTAGGATGTAAGTTCTAGGGGACAGCGATATGACTGCTTGATCACCACTGCATCCCCAGAGGCGCGTGCCCATAATGGTGATGCAATAGGTATTTGTTGAATGACTGAATGAACCCCCATATACGTCAGGCTGAGGATCAGGGAAGTTATCCCAGAGCACAGGGGAGTCAGCCAAGGCTTTGAAGGAGGGAAGTGACAGAGTCTGATTTATGAAGAGCTTCTGCCCAAGTTGAAGGAGGCTTGAGGCTTGAGCCAGGGGGAGGCTGTTCTGACCCCCTGGGGTGAGCTGACAGCTCCAGGCCAGGACTGCTAGAGAGGCCAGGAGGGGATGGAATGTGGAGACCCCAGAGGTCTTGGCACCTGCCTGGCTGGGGGTGTCGAGGGAAGTGCCTGACTTGCCGTCTTGGAGGCTGACTGGGAGACAGAGCAAACTCGAGGGGGCAGAGGGGTCCAGGTTTACACGGAGGGCCTGTGGGCGTCAGGTCACACTGCAGGTCCCAATGATGAAAAACAGGACATGTCAACAGCTCTCAATACAGAGGCTCTTCCGTCACTCCTCTGAGAGCTGGCCAGTCCACGTGGAGGCAGGGGACCCCGAGAGGAGTGCGGGCACATTCCCAGCCCAGCCTGGTGTCAGCCAGAGTGAGGGGGACAGGGCAGTGCCTGTGCCCAGGACGGGACTGAGCTCCCAGGTGGACATGGGCATTCCTGCCTCTGCCCTTCCTGTGAATCTTGGGGAGAAATGTTGGCCTTCTCTGAGCCTGGGGTCCTCATCTGTAACAAAGAGAAGCCATGGAGGCCGTGGATGCCACATGGCAACCTTGGCACGGGCCCAGTGCATGGTGGGAGCTCCATCAGCGGCAACCACTCCTAGGATGTGCTGATGATCATCCTGAGCCACTGCAGGCACCCCATCTCCAGGCTGTGCCCCAGGGTGGTGTTTCTTTCCACCAAGGACTAAGGGCAGGGGTTTCCACCCGGCTCTCAGAGGGGGACAGGGTGTGCGATGGGAGGCCCCGGCTGGGGTATTGCCTGACACCTCCATGATGTGCATTTAATCCTCCCACCTCCCTGAACACATCTCCATTCCTGTCCCAGTGTCCAGGCAAGTGTGTGCTCCTCGGAGGGCTCTCTAGTCAGAGCTCAAACCATCTGATCACCGCCCATCGGGTGCCGGGCACTCCACCTGCCTGTCACGCTCACTGTCCCCAGGACATGGGTCTTCTCACTGACCCACTCACAGACAAGGAAGCGGAAAGGGAAGGTGCCTGGCCCCAGGTCACACCCTCGTAGGGGAGCGGTGCCAGGAGGTAGAGGCCTCCCAGCTGCCAAGTAGTGGGGCTGGGGCTGGCCCTGGAGCTTTGGTCACATTGCTACCCAGTCCCTCACGATGCTGAACACAAGCCCTTCCTCACTCACCAGACCCACTGAGGCCTCACAGCCACCCTGCAAGGTGGGGCTCATCACCCCCATTTTACAGACCAGGAAACCGAGGCCGTGGGTAGGGAAGAGGATTGTGTAAGGCCTGGATCTAGAACCAGGGTCCCAACTCAGGTCTGCTGCCCCCAAAACCTGGGGCTTACCCAGGGCTCTCTCAGGGACCATCCATGGAGAGATCAGCAGGACGCAGTGGGGGAGGAACCAGACACAGGGTGAGCCAGGGAGGGCCAGGCCTCTGCCAGGAGGGCTTCCCTCTCAGGCCCCACCTACCCTGTCAGCCTCCAGAGCCTGCCCTTCTGGGCCCCAGCTCTGCACTGACATCCTGGAGGGGACAGAGCATTTGGCTTCACAGCCTGAGAACACTCACAAGCTCCTCCTCTCTGTGCCTGTGCCTCGCTGACTTCCACCCAAAGCAAGCAGGAGAGGAGGGGCACTTGGGTCTGGAGTTAGCCCCCACATCTCCTGGTTACGAATCTCATGCCATCCCCTGGGGCCGGCTGCAGTGACCTTGTGCCCTGCTGGCCTGTGACAGGGCACAGGTCCTGAGCTTCCCTCCCCAGGGCAGGGCTAGGGTAGGGCTCTGGTTGCCATGGAAACAGGCATCTGGGGAAGGGAAGGTGGGTCCTGAGCAGAGGCCCCTCAGCCAGACTCCTGCAACCGGAGCCCCCTCGGTCCTCTCATCATCTCCACTGTGCAGGGGAAGCCACCCCTCCCTTCAGGGCCCTAGGGCAGAGCACTCGGGCTCCTTCTGGAGCAGCCTCCACCTGCCTCCACATCCGGCCTGCAGAGGACAAAGCCAGGGCTCAGCTGGGGACCTTTGGGCCAGAGGCCTCCAATGCTGGATCTGAGAACAGGCCGCTGGGCGAGCTGAGAGGAGCTGGGAATGATTGAATGATTGTGCAAGGGGCAGAGACTTGGCTCATCCTGCTGCCTTTCTGGATGGCAGAGCTTAGGCCCTGAGGGTGAGCAGGGCCTTCACAGGTTTCTTCTTCACTCCAAAAACCTTAAATACGGCCAAGCCTTTCGAGTGGGGGGCCTCGCCGCTCCTACCTCCTCCTGAGCAGGTGACCACCTCCACTCCCGAGTTTACGCAGCCCAAACACTGGCTTTAGAGCAATGTCCTTACCTGGCTGCAAAGCCTTGGCTGACTCCCCTGTGCTCTGGGATAACTTCCCTGATCCTCAGCCTGACGTATACGGGGGTTCATTCAGCCATTCAACAAATACCTATTGCATCACCATTATGGGCACGCGCCTCTGGGGATGCAGTGGTGATCAAGCAGTCATATCGCTGTCCCCTAGAACTTACATCCTAGCAGCCAAGACAGACCATCGGCAGGCGAGACATCCAGATGTGTTCCGTAGGAACAGTGATGGCCGAGGACAGCAGTGACACTGGAGGACGGTGTGGGGCAGAGCTCAGAGAAGGAGAGCTGGGGAGTCCTTAGGGGAAGGTGATGGTTGGGCAGAGCCCAAGAAGCACATGCAGGAATGAACCAAGTGGAGATGCCGGGAAGAGCCCTGCCAGCAGAGGGGACAGCAAGTGCAGAGGCCCTGAGGTAAAAGCAAGCCTGGGCAGTTTCAGCACCGGCAAGGAAGATTCTTCCTCTCAGCCTGGCTGGGCCTCCTTGTTCTGGTCCCCCTCCGCCCCATCCTTACCCTGCAACCATGCCTCTACCTCCCGCCACCACCAGCCACCAAAATGCCCAGGATCCCTCACTCGGTGACTTCCGCTGTTCCTTCTTCAGGGATGCTTTTCCACACATTCTCCAGGTTAGCCAACTCCTACTCATTTGTCAAGCTCCCCCAAATACTGCTCCACCCTCACCCAAGCAGGGCAGAGCTTTCCTGCATTCCCAAATCTCCATGTGCCTCTTCTGTCAGGCAGATCATGAAGATCATGAAATGTGCCTATCATCACTGATCTTCAGCGTGCCCAGGACGACCCCACCACAGGGCCTTCGCACGTGCTGTGTCCTCTCCTGGTAGCCTCACACATGTGACTCATGCCCCCTTCAGGTCTCTTCTCAAATACTACTGCTGTGGAGAGGTCCCGGACCCCTTCCCTTCCTCCTCTTTCTTTTCTGTTATAGCACAGACCACGACACGACAGAAGCCACAGACTTGCTTGTTTGTGTATCATCTGCCTCTGCACTAGATGGTGGGCTCCACGGGGCAGAGATTTATTTTGTTTGGCATTTCATAGCAGTATCCCCTAGAACAGTGCCTGGCACACAACTGTCAATACATTTGTTGGATGAAAAATTCAATGAATGAGTGAATGAATGAATGGGTCACAGTGATCACACTGTGCCATGCTAACCGTTTCTGCCCCTGGCTGCTCTCCTCCTACCCAACCACGCAGTGAGCTCGGCTGGGACAATGTTCCTTCCTGGCAGTCTCTGCCCCTGCACCCAGCTCAAGTCCAAGCCCATGGTACACATCAGCGCGTTTCTGCCCGAGTGAGGGAGTTGATGGAGGGACGGACGGGGTGTCTCTGAGAGCCCGGGGTTTAAAAATAAACCTGCTCTTAGCTTTCCCATGTGTCATTTGTAACTTCTCATAAAAGTCCTTGGCAGAGCAGATTCCAGTCGCTTGAGGGAGATATTTAGGTTCAAGAAATAGAAAGCTTATAAATAAATTCAACAAATCACACGAAACCGATGGACAGCGGTTCCTCCCCGCCTGGGAAGGCTGGCACCTCGCAGGGAGGGAGGGTGGGGAGCGGGGAGGCTTATGCTCCTGCTGAGAGGTTGGGGCCAGCTGAGGGCAGGGACCCGGAGAGGCGGATGACGGCAGCCGGCAGCCTGGGCGCTGGTGGCCTCCTCACCTCAGCCCTGGGCCTGCCCTCCACCCCCGGAAGGGTGCGCTGAAGACCTGCCCCCGCCTCCTGGGAGCAGGAGCAGGAGGTGAGGCCGAGCCAGGACCTGGCTGGCCATGGAAGGACTGACCGCTGACAAAGTGGGAGACGGAGGAGAAGCCAGCACACCACCCACAGCCTCCAAGGTCCTCCCTCCAGCCAGGGCCCCTCCACGGCCTCCCCCCAGACCTCCCTGGACAGCCAGGGGCCTGGAGGGGGGCTGGAGGGGTGAGGACAGTTGCGTCCCTCCCTCTCGGCTACTCTTCTGTCCCCTACCAGGAGGCATAAGGTGCCGTCCAGAGAGGACCCACCTTGTTCTCAAGCAGGTCCTCCCCTGAGACCCCAGGGTGCTCTGGATGCCTCCTTCCCCTTCTCCTGGGACGCAGCCTGGAAGTCACAGGCTCCGCCCACCCACAGGGCCTCCCAACCTCCACCCTGCTCCACCTCCACCTTCTCCACCTCTCCACGTGCGAAACGGAAGCTCTGTCTACCCGGTTCTTCAGCCAGAGACCTGGGAGCTGGGTCCACAAATCCCTCACCCCCACCCTCATCATTTGTTAAAGTGGGGGTGTTTTTACCTCCATCCCCACAGCCACCATCACCCTGGTGCAAGGTGTCATCAGCCCTGTTGGGATGTCCTCCCTCCACTTCCTTGCCGGTCCCGCTGCTCTGATCTCCATGGAGGAGCTAGCTGGGGCTTATTAAATAAATCATATCGGTCACCCCCTTTCTTAAAACCCCTCCACGCTGCTCAGGGAACCTAGGATAAAACCCAGCCCCACTGGCCAAGGCTAAGAGGCCCTGCAGGTCTGGCTGCTGCCCTTCCTCCTTCCTTCTCCCCACCTACCGCCACACACTGCCCCACCCCAGGGCCTTCTTTAGTCCCTCCAGACCACTCCTTCCCACCCCAGGGCCTTTGCACGTGCTGTTCCTGCTCCTTAGACCACTCTGACTCCCACCCTCCAGGTAACTACCTTCTCCAGGTCTCAACATGAGTATCAGCTCCTAACAATACCCCCATCTGAGTTGGCCCCCCATTATCCTCTCAAGCAATTTCAGCACCTGGTGTGCTTGGTCCCATCCCCCGGTGCCTGAGTGACTGTTCCTTGAAGGGCCACATTCTCTCCTGACTGAGTCCCAACAGGGCCATGCGCCATCCGATGTGTTTATTTCTGCACCCAGAAGGTGCTCAGCAAATGTCCCAGATGAGTGCGTGGAATCACAAGGCTGGAAAAGCCTGTGTTCCCTTCAAAGACACAGAAATCACTCAAGCGCTGCTCCCTGTTCTGCCGCAGGAGAGGCTGGGCTTGTTTGTATTTTACTTTATTTTTGGTAACTCACACTGCTTAATCAGAGCTGGTAATTACAACTCTTGTTTCTGGTTTGTGCCTCCTTGACTCGGCCCCGAGGGCAGGAACCATTTCATATTTAAGCAGCATTAGTCCCGGGCCAGCCTCGGGGGAGCAGGGGCCTGCTCCTGTGTTCCCTTTAATGCTTAGCCATGCTAATTAGATCAGGAAGCACGGGGCTGGGGAAGGGTTGCTGGGGAGGTGGTCTCCCTCCGAAATGCCGCTGGGAAGCCCACCCACCCTCCGCAGCCCCGCCCGAGAGTGACAGGAGCCATCTCCGCCAGACTTGCTGTTCCGGGCACAGTGCCAGGGCCTAAGAGCTCTTAAGGACCTAGGAAGATGTTTAAGGTCCAGGACAACAAGTTATTTGGCTTCAAAATTAAAAAGGGAAGCTGTGAAGTTGAAATTGATAAATGTTTAATCAAATGTCTACAAAGTGTAACATTATCAAATGGTCACCTTCCGCTCCGACTCCGCTTTTGCATCCTGGCGTCGAATTTGCATGTCATGTGGCCGTGGGTATTTATTTTACTGTGTTTGGTCTGATGGGGGAAGGGGCTTCCCAAAGGGTCTTAAAGAGCCATGTGTGTATGGGTGTGTGGGGAGAGGGTCAGGAAAAGCCGTCTCAGAGGACTGCATGCAGGAGAGGGCAGTGGCTGGAAGGACGAGGGGGGAAGGGCATTCCCGGCAGGGGGACAGCCTATGCCAAGGGGCAGGGAGCTGTCTTCAGGCCTGCAGCACAAAGCGAGTGGGGCAGGGGCAGGGAGGGGAGAGGCTGGACCACAGGCTGCTCTTTTCCTTCTGGAGTCTCTCTCCACCCTGCGCCTTCTTCCCTATCATGAGCGCTCAGCTCTGCCCATGTCCCCACGTGGCCCCAAGCCCGGCTGGGTCTCTCCACTGACTGCTGGGCCTGGGTCCAGAAGCCTGGGTGTGGGAACTCCACCTCCACTCACATGACCTTGTCCCTACTCTTGTCACAGGAAAGCACAGATGTAGAAAGGAGGGGAGAGAAAAAAACATCCAAAAGCACAATGCAGATGCCACACTTGCTTTCTCCGTCACTTCTGGAAACAAGTCATTGTTCTCTTATTCCTGTCTCGCCAACTCAGTGTTTCAGCTGACATGTCCCCTGTGCCGAGTTAGGGGAGAGTTGTACAGTTGCAAATCCAATATCAAGATGATACTTGTTCTCCGCTGGGCCAGGGAAAGCCTCTAGGCTGGTGATGGGGCTTGGAGACCCGCTTACTCAGGGCTCTTAGAGGGAAGCTGTGGGGGCTTTGAGGGAAAAGGGGGCTCTGTATTCTACCTTTAGCACAGATCTGCCTGAGACTCTACTGGTTGGGTAGTGGTTCTTCTTTCCAGAAATGCCAAGGCCTGCTGAGGTGAGATGGAGGAAAGGCAACCCGGGCCAGGCCCGGGGCTTGACTCTGGGGAGAGGCAGCCCCACACTGCTGATTCAGCCCACCTGGCCCCAGCTGAGGCCTGAGGGCCCGACACTGGCACATCACGACTGCCACGTTAAACGTAACTTCCTCCAGGTCCTTGGGTTTTTCTTCCACACAGCAAATCGCCCCTGATGGCTGGAAAAATGGATGGGTGCTTTTCTCCTTGGGAGGCAGGATCCGAGAGAAATTAACTTGGGGTTTTAGGGGTGGGGTAGGTAGAGGGTGCTGTGAAAGTAAGGAAAGCTGGCTCTGGAGACAGGATGCTCTGCCACTTAGTAGCTGAGTGACATTAGACAAGATACCCTCTCTGTGCCTGCCTCTCCAATTGTGCCTACCTCATAGGGCTAACTTAGTTGAGGACTAAACGCTGACCTTTTTTCCTTCTCTTGCAAAATTCCTAAGGGGTCTCATCAGACAGGTGTCTTTTTTTCCCCCTATATAATGATAAGGTGACTTACTTTCCAATCTGACTCTGGCATAATATCGCATAACAGATAAAGAGGAAATCAAAAATATTTTATGACCCTGCAGAGCCGGCACTTGGGAAAATTAGCAAAATCTGCAAAATCTGTATAGAACCCCTTCCTGGGATCCACAGAGGAGCTAGACATTTGCCTTCTATTCTCTCTCAGGGCTGCCACCTATGAGGCTTCATCTGCATATCAAGATCTTCAACCTCTTTTCTCAATGTGGCATTTCCTTCACACAGAGCAAACCTTAGGCTCCACTTCTGACCTGCAACCACTCTCCAGATGTCACACCTTCCCAGGACAAACCAATGTAGACTTCACATGTATTGATCAATTTTTTTTGTATCTTCTGTCTTTCTAAGATGTATATAAATACCCAAGCTACAACTCAACCACTATGATCACGTGTTCTCAAGACCTTTTGGGAACAAGGGCCAAGGTCACTCACATGTGGCTTACAACAAACCTTCTTAAATAGCTTACAATTTGGCATCTTTCATCAACATAGTCAACCGATGCAAAGTGCTTGAGATAGTACTTGGCAGACAGAAAGTCCGTAATAAGTATTAATGGGTATAGGAGTAATAATAATAACAATCATAATATTTGTATTATTGTTGTTATAGTTTATATTGTATCAGTATTGCCTGCAGAAACAAGACTGGCAGAAAGCCCCCAGAGTCCTTCCTAGGAGGACTCCTGTTGCTCCCCTAAGCCTGAGCCTTCCCTCTCTCCTTGTCTTCAGACACACAGAACTCCCCACCTCTGCTTCCTCCAGCCTCCGTGTCCCTGGAGCACTCTTCCCATCTTCTTTCCCCTGCAAACTCTCACTCTGCCTGGATCAACCGGCTCAGCTGCCATCTCCTCTGTGAAGCCAGTTCAACCTCTCCTTCCCCACCCTTCTAGAAGTTCCTGGGTTTCCAGCACCTTTTCTGGACCTGGCAGGAACTGGCCTGTCCCCACACTGCCACTCACCAGCGCTGGAAGCGTCACCCAGCATCTTTTCATCCGGGTCCCTGGTCCTAGGGCCCGTTTGGCACAGCGTAGTGTCCCTGAGAGGCCACTGAACACGTAAAGAAACAAACGTGTGGTGCCAGACTCACTTAGACCAGACTCAGTGACTTGTCCTCACTCCCGTCTGATCCCTTTTCCCATCTGTCAGGTGAGTATGACTGCCTCTGTGGGGCCACCCTCCCGGGACAGGCCCTGGAGCCAGGCTGTGCGGGGAAGGATTGTTACTAAACCCATCATTCTGGCGCCTGGGCCTGGGGGAGTAGAGACTGGCTGGTAGGGAGGGTTGTCGGGGGGACGGAGACGCTGGCGCTGATGCCACGTCGGCCTGAGCAGCCCCAGCCGAGGCCGCGGGTGGTGGGTGGCTGGAGGGCCCGGAAGGATCCCGCAGGCGACCCTCCCGCGCAGCTCCAGACCAGCCCTCCTCCTGGGGGGCGACACCCGCGGCGCTCCCGAATATGGCCTGAAGGTGGCGCTGCAGGCCCTCGCACGTGCAGCTTGGAGGGACGGGGCTGGGAGGAAGGCGGGCTCTGGAGAGAAAGGGAGGGGGAGGCGGAGCGGGAAGGAGGAAAGGGGAGAAATGGGGGAAGAGGGGTATGAGGGAGGAGGAGCGCAGAGAGAGGCAGGGAGGCCAGATTAGGGACAGAGAAAATACCAGAGGGGGCGAGCAAGAGCGAAGCCTCTTCCCCATTAAGGGGAGCTGGAGGAGCCCAGATCCTTCTGGAATACCTCCATCCTCCACCCCACCCCCCATACCTGCAGAGAGGTCTTTTCTTCCCACAGGCCTACCCCTCCACCTCCATCCATCCGTGGCTCCCCAGGGCCCTCAGGGTAAAGCCCTAACTGCACAACCAGGCTCACCTGCTCTCTGAGACCTGACTCCCGTGGACCCCAGCCTGGCCTCAGGCTCCCCCTCTCTGCCAGAGTGTGGCATATGCTGGGTTGCTGCTACCAACGTAACCTTCTCCCCAGCCCCTTCCCTGGCTCCCTACTTCTCCTTCAGGTCTCAGCACAGACACCACCTCCTCCCAGAAGTTCTCCCTGCCTCCATGTCCAGGGCGGGGCCTGCTCTGGGCTCTCCCAGCCCCTCTCTAGTCTTCCCCCATCCCAGTCCTGGCCATGCTGGGCTGCGGTGGATTCATCTGTTTCCCCAGCCGGACTGCAGCTCCCGAGGACAGGGATGTGGCCTCATCCCCCTCAGCATCCCTAGTGTGGCCAGTCCTGAAGATGAACAGGCACAGGATGATCTGAGGAGGGGCCGGGTTGGAAGAGGGAGTAAGAGACAGGGAGCAGGAGGGAGAAAACGCAGCAGGGAAGAGATTAATCAGGAGAGAGAAGCCTGGGAGGACACAGCAGCCCTCAGGTGTGACAGGCCCCCAGGTGTGACAGGGCCAGGGCCTCCACACTGCTGGGATTCCTGCCTCCCATGGACGAGGCCTGGTGCTCTCCCTCCTCAGGTCAGTGTCCACCTGGCTCTGGGCCCCTTTGACCACCAGGAAGTGTCTCTTCCTCGTGGGAATCAGAGCTCCTTGAGTCACAAGTGACAGGATCTGCTCAGCCACAGGGAGGGATTTGGTATAAGGACCCTGGTCTCGCAGATGCCAAAGTCCAAAGATGCAGGTGGAACGCAGGAGAAACCATGGATGGGGGCACCAGCCAGAACACAGACTGCCTCTCCCCCCAGCCACAGGCCTTCCGGTCTCTCCCTTCTCTTATCCCACAAACCAGAAGCACAGGCATTATCAGCTCAAGCAACTAGCAGACCTAACTAGCGCCTTGGCTTCTATTTCAAACTGGTGGGACATGTACTCTGATTAGCCACCTTGGGCAGATGTCCACCCCTTTCCAATCAACTGATGGGCAGGGGACAGGGCAGGGCCACCGGGCAGAAACAGGGCTTCAGGGGGCATAGAAAAGCACACTGGGAAATGGGGGGCTTGCCTCTCAGCCTCCTCACCAGGACCTTGCCCTCGTCGTGATGAAGGTGCAGCACTTGCTCTCTCCAGCATTCTGTGGGGTCTTCCAGGCCTTAGTAGAGCAGCACCTGGCCAGTCCTTGCCCTTCTGTTTTGCAGATGAGAGCTCCGAGACCACAGCCCTGTGCTCTCCCCATTCCTCACGCTCCCACATTCTGTTCCCTCCTCTGCTATCTTGTTGTGTTTTTCTGGTCCAGCTCCCTGTCCTCTCTGGGCCTCAGTTTCTCCCTCTGTCAAATGGGGAGGGGGAGAGAGAGCTAGGAGCCCCCTGTAGCTCTGACACTCAGGGCCTCTGCTCCATCTGAAGGCAGCCAGTAGCCCCTGTGAAACGCGTCATCCACGTCCTTGCCTCCCTGTGATCTGTCTGCAGTCTGGGGCCCTTGGAATAGTCCCTGAGTAAATATTAATAGTGCAGAGCTGTGTTTACGTCTGAGAAAGAGGATGAATCATTTCCTGCTTCTCTCCTGGACTCGGGACTGTAGCTAAGAATATGCTGGATCTTTGGTGCGCTGTGAGAGACCTGGCTTGATGGGGCTGGGCAGAGCCATGGAAGAGCTGCCCCAGCGGCTGCCTCGGGCCTGAATCCCACCACCTGGAGCCAGGCCTGGAGGGGCAGTGTCCAGTCCTGGCCCGGCCATGCCTGTGCTTCATGGCAGGCTCTGCCTCTTAGGAAGATCATCGGGGCTACAGCCTTGCATTCCAAGGGGCCCAGCGGTCCGGGCACTGATCTTCCCCAAGCCAGCGCTAATCACATTGAGGATCTTGTCTGTCTCCCCACACGGGGTGAATGCCTCGAGGGCCCAGTCAGGTTTCCTTTGGCCACCCAGAGCTGGCATGGAGGCTGGAGCTTCTGTCCAGCTCAAAATGGCCCCTTCACAGTCCTAGTCACCTGCTGGGAGTGCCTCCCAGAAGCCACGCTTGTGTTATTTGAACTCTCTGGACTACAACAGGTAACCAGAGTAGACACCCAGAATACTGATGCAAGTCGCACCAAGTGGATTCTCTGCCAGAAATCTGGGACTGAGAGTATCTGGTTTCATCCATCTCTCAGATGGCGGAGTGTCCGTGCTCCGGCCCTGGGGGCTGCCATCTTCTTCTAGGTCAATGGAGCAGGAGCAGAGAGGCCTGTCTCCTTCCAAGGCTGGCTGTCTGGCCATCCTTGGGTGCCAGGAGACGTCGCCTGCTGTCTTTCTTAAGCCAGTTTGAGATGCTGAGTCCCAGCTAATCCATTCACAGAGGCCTTCAGGGACCAAACGCCGTGCTAAATCATTTTACTCCAGAATTTTGCGGCATCCTCACTTCAGATCTACTGGGTGGACGTTATCATCCACCCACTTCACAAGTAACAAACCTGACCCTGAATGAGCTCAGACCATTCACCTAGGGTACTCCTGAGTAGAACCAAATTTCCCCCAGGGCCCTAGCAGCATCCTCTCCCCCAGACCTTCCATAACACAAATGGATGAGGGGCCAGGCATTCTCCCCGCAGAGCCCACCAGACCCCGGGCGAGTCCCCAGGCAGCCCTGCAGCGACAGGTCTGGAGGGGGAGCCAAGAGGAACTGCATGCCTCATCACCCACACAGGACAGGGCTCTTGCAGTTCGGCCCTCCATCCCGAGTCATTTGGATGGTCCAAAGGTCATTGGCATTTCAGGGCCATCCATTACTCTGCTCAGGCCACAGGTGACTGTGTCCCCTGCCTGGTGCAGGGCCCTAAGCCACCTTCCAGTTCTCTCTCTCAGCCAGGTCAGTGGATCATGTCTAGGGCCAGGCTCCTGTTCGACACCCCTCCCCGTTGGCTCTCTAGACACTGAGAGTAATTGGCTACCTGTGGCTGTCCTTGGGAGAAGGCGACCCCAGTGCTTCAAGGCAGAGCTATTTATAACCAGGGCATGGGGAGGCGGGGGGGCTCCGGAAGCCTGTTCTGAGTCAGCAGCCATCTCCACATGCCCAGGGGCTGCCTCAAAACTAAGGTCCCTGGAGAGACCATCGTCCCCAGCACCTTCATTGTGCGGCCCAGGGAACACTATTCCAGAGAGGTGCACACACTGACCCAGGGGCTTACCGGCCCAGGGGCTCACTGACCCAGGTCCATGGTCAGCTTTAGTAAATGGGTAGATATTCCATAAACATCACGGGCTGGGCATTAAGAGAAACTCGGAGACACAAGTACCCATTGGGCAGACAGTCCTCATCTCATGGGAGCAGAGAGAAAAGCCGCTAATTTTCTGTGAATGGTGTATTGTGTACCATGGTCTCGAGGGCAGGAAGGACTTCCCCGAGAGGGGAGGAGGAGCAGTGGGAGAGGGGCAATCTGGGTAGGAGGAGCAAAGCCAGGGTTGTTTGGGGGCTGCCCTAGAACCAGGGATGAGCAGAGGGGCTGCAGCAGCAGGGCCCAGATCGCGTGGCCCTGGGGAGGAGCCCGACTTGCACTCCGGAAGTGGGGCTGTTCCTCCAGGCTTGGTCCCTGGATCTGTTGCCGGGTGTGGCTGTTTCTGCACTGCCGGCCCTCATCAGACCCAAGAAAGAGGATGCAGGTGAAACATTCAGATTGCCAAACACAGAGAACATGAGCTGAAAACAAGCCAGCGTCTGAGCTACGGCACACCATTCGCTGTTCGCCATTTGCAGGGCTCTCTTCTCACTTGCTTCACTGTGTCTTCCCCATGAGCCCACAGGCTACAGAGCACTGTCCCATTACGCAGATGAGAAAACTGAGGCTTGGTTAAGAGACCTGTCTAAGGCCTTCTTGCTAATTTGAGAGAAAACCCAGTTGCATCCAAACCTATCAAGTCCCAAATTACATTCCTCCATTCTTTGCCAGACTGCCAGGCAGGCTTTTAAATAGGAATGTGTGTTTTAATCTGGTTTTAGAAAGCAGAAAAAAACAGAAATCAGATGGCAGGGAATTGGGGATGGGGGGAGTCTGGGGGTGGAACCCAGGCTGGGGAAGGTACTGCGGGGGCCGGCAGCACACCCGTGAGAACAGCAGCTACTAATATGTGCCTGGACTTTGCTGACGCCTGAGATGTGTCATCGCATTTACTCTTCAAGTGGCCTAGGACACGGGTGCTATCACAGCTGGTCGGTGTGGAGCCAGGATCAGACCCAGGTTTGTCTGAGTGGAAGCCAAAGGCTCAGCTGCCACACCCCAGATGGAACTTCTGCTGCCAAACTTTCCCCCTGGCTGTGTGACCCGCAGCCAAGTTGCTTACCTTTTCTGCACCTCTGTTCCTTCATCTGTAGAACAGGGAGGATAATACCCCTGGAGCACGAGGAGGTGATTTTGTTCATCAGGATTCTTTTTAGGAAGAATGCACTGTCTATCTGAAAGCAGAAATGCATGTCATGACAAAAGCCAGGGTGAAGACTTTTAGAGGGAGGGGGTGGAAGAGGGGTACATGAGATGGGGGCCTGCTTCCTCCAGAGAAGGGGCGTGGGGTAGGGAGAGACAGCCAGCGAGGGTGTCGTCTCTGCCTCTCCTCTCCACTCACAAATCTGCAATATAGCAAATAAGAGGGGAACCCCCCAAACCTGGAATTTTTTATTACAAAATTGTATATTTATTCTTACATGTTTAAACGTCAGTCACCTTCATAGTACCCTCTGCTTGATCAATACACCTATGGAGATATTTTTGCCACTGCTCAAAATGGTTTTTGAACTTGTCCATTTCGATGCCTTTTAGTGCTTCTGCCGTTTTTTGTTTCACTTCTTCCACATTGGCAAAACCTTTCCCTTTGAGGACATTTTTCATCCAGGAAAACAAACTGGGCAAGATCAGGTGAATAGAGAGGATAGGGCATGGGGGTCATACCATTTTTGGTCAAAAACTGCTGAACACTCAGCACGGTGTGGGCAGGTGCCCTTGTAAACCACCCATCATGAAATGGGCAAATGTGTTGAAGGAATCTCAAAAAAAAAAAAAAATTCACTGAAGCTGAACACAGCCTTTCACAACAAGGATAGGTGGTACACAGATGCCAGTGGGTTCCCAAAACACTTATCTAGTGGGGAAAGCCCGTACTACAAGGGTCCTGCTCTCCAAAAGATAATTCCAGTTTTTTGGGGTCCCTGCTTGCAAATTCCAGGTGCTTGGTGTAGGGAGATCTTTTAGAAGTCACTGAAGGAGCTGGGCTTTACACTTGAAGACACTCAGCATGAAAGTGACCCCGTGGGTAGAAGAGCAGCCCAGCTGCAGGAGGACGAGTCCTGGGACACAGGATGGCCAGTGGCCAAGGACTGCCTGAGTCTCAAGACGGTTATACTCGCTTCTCCCTGGGACGGCGGCGCCCAGTGGCACCTGGCTGCCCTGAACTTGCTCCTCACATCTACCTTCTCATCATTCCCCCCAAATGCTCTGCAAGTCTTGCCCACACTCCCTCAAAGGATGGGCTTCCTCTCGCATCCTCCAGGGTCCCGCCTCTTCATTCTCGTGCCCTCCAAGAAGCCACCTTCATCACATTCACAAAGTGAGCACTGACATTCCATGTGCAAAACAAGGCAAGGCACAGCAGAGGCAAAGGGGACAGGAGGGGAGGGCAGGGGAGGGGATGAGGGGGAGGGGAGAAGAGAGAGAGAGAAAAAAGAAGCCCCCTGCACGCCAGCCCACCTCCAGCTCTCTGCAGCATCCCCTTGGGTAAGTTGACTGCACAGCTGTCCCCACCTCCTGATCCGGCACCGTTTCCACCTCACCTACTCCTGGTTTTTGACTTGTCAAGGCCACCGAAAACTTCCATGTCGCCACACCCACAGCCGCTTCTCTGCCCATGTGGCATATGACATAAGGAGCCATTCCCCTTTTTCTGGAAACAGTCTTGCCGTGGCTGTTACCTGTGATGTGGCCTGGCTTCCCCCAACTCGCCAAATTCTCTCCAGCCTTGTCCCTCAGTGCCCAAGTGGGCCTTCCCTTACCAGAGACAGCTCTTTCCCGCACGGAGCCCATCAATTGCAGTGGTATTTTTAACAACCGTATGGAGGTATAAGTGACAGGAGCTAAATGGAGCATCTTTAAAGTGACATATTTAAAGGCATAATTAGAGTGATAATGGGATACGTTTTGACATATGTGTACACCCATGAAACCATCACCATAATCAAGATAATGAAAATATCCATCATCTCCCAAATTCCCCTCCAGCCCTTTGTTGTCTCCCATTCCAGCAGTCCCCCACCCCCAGGCACCCATGGATCCGCTTTCCATCACTATAGATAGCTTACAGTTTCTAGAATGTTATGTCAGCAAAATCACACAGAATGTCATCTTTTTGCTGCCTGGCTTCTTTCACTTAGCACATTTGTGTGTGCGTGCGTGTGTGTGTGTGTGTGTGTGTGTATCAACAGTTTATTCACTTTCATTGCTGAGTAGCATTCTTTTGTATGGATATACAATATTGTATTCATTTACCTGTTAATGTTGGGTTGTTTCTAGTTTTTGAGATATTACAAATAAATCTGTGATGAGCATTCATGTACAAGTCTTTGTGGGATATATGCTTCCCATTTCTCTTGGGTAAATACCTAGGAGGGTTGGATTCTATGGTATGGGAAAGTTTTACCTCTTTAAATACCTCTAAACTTTTCCCTAAAGTAGTGAAAGCATTTACATTCTCTCTACAGCAGATGAGAGTTCTTGTTGCTCCACATCCTCACCAGCTCGTGGTATGGTCAGTCTTTTGAATTTTAGGTAAGTGGTGCAGGGGTTGCATCGCAGTTTTAGTTTGCACTTCCATAATAACATTGGGCATTTTCCAGGTGCCTGTTTGCATCTGTACAAATTATTTGGTGAATAATACACCAATTTGAGAACTTATCGCCTAATATTTCCAATGGTTTCAACACCATTTGTTGCAAATACTATCCTTTCTCTACCGAGTTGCTTTTGCATTTTTGTCAAAAAAACCAAGTGTCTGTGTGTGCGAGTATACTTCTGGGCTCCATCCACTTCTGGGCTCCATCCACTTTGCCCCGTCGTCTCTCCGTCTCTCCAGACATCTTGATAACACGTTGTTTTGATCACAGTAGCTTTATAGCATGTCTTGAGTCATGTTGGCCTCCAACTCTGCTCTTTTCCTTCAAATTTATTTTGGCTATTTTAGGCCCCGTGCATTTCCATAAGAATGTGATAATCAGATTATAATCTTTTTTAAAAAAATGTCTGCTGGATACATGTATCATTCCCTTGATCGTCTCAAAGCACCAGCTTTCAGTTTCATAATTTTCTCATTGTCTTTCTGTTTTCAATTTCATTCATGTCTATGCCCATCTTTATTATTTTCTTTCTTCTGCTCACTCCGGGTTTAATTTGCTATTTCTTTTCTAGCTTCTTAAAGCTGAGGTCACTGATTTGCAAATGTTTCCCTTTTATAACATAATATAGACCTTCAGGGCTATGCGTTTCCCTCTAAGTATGCTTTGCCGTCTCCCACACATGTGACATGCTGTTTTCATTTTCTTTTAGGTCACATACTCAGTGGGGTCCTTTTGCTGCCCTGGCCCATGGGTCACTGTGTGACTTGGTGCAGCAGAAAGAGTACGACTGTTACACTGTGGTCCATCACCCTCTTTCTCATGAGTGAGCTCCCCTGACCTCAGTTTCTCCAGCTGTTTCGTGAATGACTCCTGGTGGGTCTTCCAGCTCCACTGGCCTCTGATTACTCTCAATTTAATCTCCTCATTTCCTGGGTGAAAAACCAGACCCCTGATGACCTCACTTGTCTCAGGGCCAAGGTAGACTTAGGATCCCTGGCTCCTGACACCCACCTTGTAGTTGAAGCAGTGGGTTATGAACGAGTCCCCGCCTGCCAGACACAGTGCTAAGGACTTCTCACACATTTCCTCAGCCTGTGCGGTGGGTGCAGTTCTTATGGCCATCTTATAAACATTTACATTAAGACCGAGAGGCATGACGTTCCACCTGGAGGAAGTAGAAAAGTCTGGGCCCCCATTTGGGTCTGTCCAACCAAGCCCGGGTCCTTAGCCCAGTCCCCCTCCACTTTACCATCACCAGCTCTGTTCACTTCCTGTCTCAGGGTCTGCGGACACAGCCTTGGGGATTTCAGAGCACGGGAGCAGAAGGGAAAGACCCTGAGGAGTGGAGGAAGAAGACTGGGAGGAGAGTGGAGAGACAGCAAAAAGGAGATGTTTTCTAATCATAAAAGCGTCTTTTGACCTTTTTGTGCTCATTCAACTGAGTCAAAAGGGGTTGCACCTTGCGCACTGTCTTTAAGCATAGATGCAGATTAATGAGGAAAGTCTGCTGTGCTAAGCTTGGAAAACACGGAGACCAAATTGGGCACATTAAGTCTGATCATGCGGAGTCACAGGCTGGAGCCCCAGCTAGAGTGCGGGTCCTGCTTGTGCTCCCAGATGTGACCTTGGAGCCTGCTGAGAAACAGAGACCTCACTCCCCTGCAGACCAACCCAGGGCAGAGGCACAGGGCAGTGTGGACAGGAGTCTTCAGGGTCCACTCGCTCTTCCTTGTCTCAAGACCAGACAATCGACAACCTTGTACATTTCAGAGAAGCTTAAAATAGTGATTTTCAGGGCTGCTTCCTGCCGGGTCCTTTGGGTCATCGAGAGACCTTGCAGAGCAGAAGTCAGGCATTTAATATGCAGGTGGAGGACTGACTGGGGCTTCAAAAAAGCAGGAGGTGGAGCAGAAGAAGGTGACCCAACTTGGCCCTGCAACTTCTTGTTCAAATCCCACAGCCCCGAAACCGCGGCCAAGGTGTCTCCTCTCCCTGAGCCTCAGTTTCCACACTTCTCTAACAGTGCTCACCTCTTCTGCCTTGCAGGATAGGATTAAGAGAGACCATGTCTATACAGGGCTTGGTGCCCGGTTCATCTCTTTGACTATTCAATAAATGCTTACAAATGACAACTGTGGAATGCACTCTAGGAGACATCAGGCTGGAAGAAGGCCTAAAAGGCCACTTGGCCATGGTCCACCTGTCCAGGACTCACACATTCCTATGAGTGTGACTCTGGTTAAAGCTACCTACAGGCTAGTGAGTTGGTGGTCCACAAATTGGGTGGGCAGAGCGTAAGTCTGACTCTTCTCCTTACAAGCTGTGCAACCTCAGGGAGCTCACTTGACCTCTCTGAGCATCCGATTCCTCATCTGTGTAGAGGGTGAGGACCACAGCCTGCGAGGGCCGGGCTGCCTAAGCATGCGCTCAGCCTGAGCAATGTTGAGTTCTTCTCAGAGTCTGGCTCTGGAGGCTTCGGCACCATTGATTTATCCATGCATTTGGGAGTTATCAGAGCTCGGGGCAGGGGTGAGAAGCCTTCCTGATACAGAGCTCCACACCCATCCCCTAATGGTTCCCCTCTTAGGAAGAGGCTGGACTTCGGGAGATAGAAAACCCCAGAACTTGCCCTGCCCAAGCAGATTTACAGAGCTTATAATTCAGACCTGAGTTCCATTTGGGCTGTGTGACTTTGAGCAGGTCACTTTCCCTCTCTGAGCCTCAGTTTCCTCATTTATAACATGGATCACATGGGAATCATCACACTGACAGAGCTGATGAAGTGTGTGAAAGTGCGGAATCCAGTCCACCCAAAACCTTTGTTATGCACTGTGTTCTTCCTGAGGAACCAAGGAGTGGCTGCAGTTTTTCCACTCCTTGCCATTCTTCCACCTCCCCATACTGAGGCCAGCTGAGGGGCCTAGAGACACTGGAGGCCTTTCTCATACCACCTCACCCTCAGTGTGAAGCAAACCCCTCTACCGTCACCTCTACCGTCACCTCCCAGTCAGTAACTCCCAGAACCTCAAACCCCAGGAGCTCCTCCCACAGCCCAGCCTCTGTGAGCCTTGCCCCCGTGAGTGCCTGCTTGAGCTGGGACTTCCCTCGTCCATAATGGATGCGCCCCGCAGTCCTGCAAGGCAGGCCTGATCTCCACTTACAGAGGGAGACTAGGGCCCAGAGGGGGTTTGCATGCCAAGGCCATTCAGCCAGCAAGCGCCAGAGCCTGGGTCCGGGGCACTCCTGTCTGATCTCATAGCTTTCACCCTCCCTGCATCTGCTGCTTTGGGGCTCTGCCCCTTGGATGGGTCACTAACATCTCAGGTCACTGACTTTGTGCCAGGTGCTCCTCAAAGTGGGCTCCGTGGGCTAACTCATCCCATCTTCACAATACCCCCTGAGGGAAGGGCTATAAGGAGCTACAGAGGAAGAAACAGAGGTCCAGAGAAATGTCACCCTGCGCTTACCACCAGGTTACCTCAACCCACTCCTGAAGCCCATGCGCCTAGCCCTGATGCGTCAGTAACAGCCTGCTGCTTCCTCTGCCTGGGAGTCTCCACCCCACCCTGCACCTATTTCCATCTGAAAAAAACAAACAAATAAACAAAAAAACACTCTTGGTTCAAGGGCTGAATCAAGTGCCACATCCTTTAGGAAACCTTCCCTGATCTTCCCTCCAAAGTACCCCCATCCAGTGCACAGTCTTTCTGTGAGTGCAAAAATCTCCCAGATTCCTACGTTCATGCATCCTTCTTCCTCTCTTGATGGGTCCGTAAGGTGTAGCAGATGCTGGCCTCAAAACACCCTGATGAGGAACTTGGTTATTTAATAGAAACTGTAAAGCCCTAGGGAGCCCAGGGCCTGGTTGGGCATCCCCTTGCTGCAAAGTCTCTAGGTGTCCTTGCTGAATGATAGCTGCCTCAAAGCCAAGTGGGATGAGGACAGCGCATCTCCTCAGACCCCTCCTAGTGAGCATTTATAGTGCCATTCATTCTGTAAAGGCACTTCAATGCCCGACCCCTGCCCCTCTTTTCTTCACAGTCCTTAGCAGCACCTGATGCTGTATAGTCACATGTTTATTTTATTTTTCCTGCAGTGGAACATCAGGTCCACTGGGCAGGGAACTGGGTCTGTCTTGTCCACCACAGGACTCCCTTGCTTAGAAGAATGCCTGCCTGCAGTGGGTGCTCAAAAAGTGCTTGTTAAATGAGTGAACAGAAGGATGGATGAATGGTGAACGCTGTGGCTTCTGAAGTCAAGCACTCTGGGCTCAAGCTTTGGTTCTTCCTCGAGCTCTGATATACCCCCAAACTTCCCTCTGTGAGTCTCCATCCTCTCCTCTCTAACACGGAGCCATTAACAACCGTTCCTATCTCATACGATGTGGTCGCGACAGCGTGAGAGAGGGTTCCAGAGGGCTGAGGACAGCACCCCGCACACAGTGAGCTCTCAACACATGTTCTCTCTGTGGCTACACACAAGCTGTAACTCAGGCCTCAAGCTGTGGGACTTGGGGCAAGTGGATCCCCTCTGAGCCCCAGTTTCCTTATCTGTAAAATGGAAATAATATCACCCACCCTGAGGGTTGCTGCGAAGGCTCAGTGAGATGATGATGGTGATGAATACGAGTATGATGGGGATGATGATGGTGGTGATGATGGTGGTGGTGGTGGTGGTGGTGGTGGTGGTGGTGATGGTGATGATGTGACAGGTAAGATGATAATGATTGTTGGTGATGGCGGTGATGATGGTGTTGGTGGTGATGATGTGATGCATAAGATGATGATAATGATTGTTGGTGATGGTGGTGATGATGATGGTGGTGGTGATGGGTAAAATGATGATGGTGGTGATGATGGTAATAATGTTGGTGATTATAATGGGGATATTAGGGATGATGGGGATAATGGTGCTGCTCTGATGATGATGGTGATGATGACAGCTACAACGATTAGGTGCTTCCTATGTGCTTAACCCTAATTTTATACAAATTAATATACTGCATCATTTTTACAACCCTAGGAAGTTGGTTTTATTACTATCTTCACTTTACACCTGAGAAAACGGAGGCACATGATAGAGGAGTAACTGGTCCTGGATCTCCAGCGAGTGAAAGGCAGGCCCAGCATGGTGCAGGCTTCAGTGGCCCTCAGTGACCCATGTGCCCCAAATGCCCAAGCTCAACCCTCCTCCTGCAACTCTGCTGGGCCAGGCTCTGCTGAGCTGCTCTGTTCTCCCTTGGAGGCAGGTGATGTTTTTTCAAGTACTAGCTATTCAGTCATTCCTTTGCTTTTTAGGAAAGTTAGAGGCCTTCTGTCCTACAGGGAGGGCAGAGGGGGCTTCAGAGGGCTGGAGGTTCAAGGGACAGGAAAGTGATGCAGAACTTGGATGGTGTGTGTTTATTTATTAGAACTCAGATGGATTTCCATGTCTGCTGAGACTTCGGGTGTCAGGAGGGAGGGGGTAGAGTGAAGTCAGAGGCTTGAGGGCTGTGATTGCCCAGCTGCAGGAGGAGATGGGAAATGCCCATGCCCGCCCAGAGGGGAGAACCGGGGGTTCTGCAGGGAACAGACATGTATTGAGCACCTGTCTCGTGCCAGACCCTGCAGTGTACAAGGGAGGCAGCCCTGTCCTCATGGCATGCTTGTGGGGGTATAGAGGAGGCCACATCAGAAGTGCGGGCTAGATTTGGTTCACTGGCATGTTGCCACAATGGTGTGATCATACAAATACCTCAGGGCTGTTGGTCATGGGGTGACTCGTTCCATTGTCCTTAATGGGAGTGAGTCATAAAGTAAGGTGATGTGTGCTTACCTGCATCTTCCAGACCTCTGTGCTCAGCAAGGAGCTTCCCAGAACTTGCTGTCCCACTGGGTGGGAAGCAGAGAGGCCCAACCCACAATGCCAAGTGCACAAGTGACCCTCCCATGGGCCCTGGCCCTGTTGTCCTGCAGAGCAGAAGGGCAGTGAGAGCAGATTGGGAGAGCAGAAGTGGGGGTGGGCCAAAGAGCAGGACACTGATCTTCAGCAGTTGGTCAGGCAGAAGGGGCTATGTATGGCAGGAGAGAGAGAGAGACAGAGGCAGACAGACACAGAGAGGCAGACAGAGAAAGAGAGACAGAGAGCAATACAAAGAGAGAGACAGAGAGAGAGAAAAGAGAGAAAGTCAGAGAGACAGAAAGAGAGACAGAGAGAGACAGGCAGAGAGAGAGACACAGATAGAGAGACAGAAGGAGACAGAAAGACATAGAGACACACAGAGAAACAGAGACAGACAGAGAAAAGCAACAGAGAGAGAGCAAGAGAGACAGAGAGAGAGGGAGACCGAGAGCGAGAGCAAGACAGAGAGATAGAATGCTGCTCTGACCTCCCAGAGTACACACACACACATGCACACATGCACACATGTGTGTACATGGACACAAGAGGCACACACAGGCAAGTACACAGAGGTACACATGTGTGTATATGCTCATAATCACACACGCACATGCGTACACACACATGAGCACACCCTCACATGCATTCACACACTTGTGCGTGCAGACACAAGCACACACACTCCTCTTCTGCATGGAACCTGCCACATTCCAACTCCACACTGTGTTGTGACTACAGGATAACTGTGCCCACCCCAACTGTGAGCTGCTTTGGGAAAGCAAGGACAGGCTGGGGGTGGGATGGATCACCCCTCACTGCCTGCCCAGCGGCCTTACATAGTAGGTGCTCAACTCACAGGCCTCTGTTGAGTACATGAATGCATGAAGGAAGGAGGACAGACAGCAGCCAGCCATAGGCAGCACAAGGGCATGGCGATTCTAGCGCTGACAGCGCATTGGGGGTGGGGGGA
>CAUYQG010275416.1:0-28343 GCA_963574415.1 Tarsius wallacei | reverse complement strand
TCCGGTGGCCAGGAGCGGCCACTGCACTCCAGTCTGGGCGACGGAGTGAGACTCCAACTCAAAAAAAAAAAAAAAAGAATACATGTGATTGCACTTAGGCCCTGCTCTTTTTTTTTTTTTATTTGGAGTCTCACTCTTGTCACTCAGGCTGGAGTGCAGTGGCACATTCACGGCCACCACGGCCTCAACCTGCTGGGCTCAGGCGATCCTTTCACCTCAGCCTTCCAAGTAGCTGGAACTACAGACTCATGCCACCACGCCCGGCTAGTTTTTGTGATTTATTGTAGAGACGAAGTCTCACCAAGTTGCCCAGGCTGGTTTTGAACCCCCGGGCTCAAGCAATCCTTTTATAATCCCTGGACCCACTTTTATAATCCAATAATCTCCCCCATCACACATCCTTAATGTAATCTTTTGCCATATGAGATAATATTCAGCATTTTCTCATGTAAGGTAACATCACAGGTTCCAGGGTTTAGAATGTCTTTTTATAGGGTAAGGGGGGGTAGCATCATTCCTCCTACCACAGATATTAAGGGAATTAAAGAATGCATTTAAGGTGGGGTTTACACCTAATGAATAATCTGAAACACAGGGTGGTTAAGTCACTTCCTTTACGTTCCACAGCTACATAGCTGGTGAGTCAAATTTTGAAAAAGCTGAGCCTCCTCCTGACTAGTCACAGCTTTGCTTTCTACCACACATAGTGACAAATGGCATTAGGATCCTTTACTTGCTGGAGTGATTTTCAAGTTTTAATTCAAGCATATTGCAATGGTTTCTTCAAGAAAATCTCTGTTTGGAGTCTTCTAGAAAAACATGAAAGAAAGAAGTTTCCAAGGAACTCAACTTGCTAGAGTTCTCATCCGTTTCTGCTCCAGTATTATTGAGAGATCTCACAGACCAAAGAATAAAACATGGAATTTCTTTTCTGGGAGGGAAGGTGCTGGAGATACAATAAAACAACACCAAGCAGTGGTCACAAAGTCTAGCTGTAGAGAGTTCTCAATGAGCACCTCTTTTGAGCAGAATCATGTCCAATCATTTCCAATCACGAAATTACGGAGTAGAAGAGCCAGCCAGTGACTGTCACCAGCCTCTCTATTACCTAGGTGTAGACAGAGCTTATTATGGGTCCCTGTGTCTGGGAGGTGCGAGTCATAGTCTGGATTGAAAGAAGCAGGGAGGATTAGCCCAACACTGGTGAACGATGAGGATAATAGTCAACATTTGGAGAAGTTCCCAAGCTATCCTCTTACCAAGACTTCTGCAATGCAGGAACACGGGCATTGAGTTCATGTAGATACTGGGTCTGGGACAGGGAAAATTGGAAGAGAGAAGACATAGGGGCACAGGAGAGCTATAAAGTGAGAATTGGCTCCTGGTGGGCCACCTCTCTGGGGACCAGGGGACAAGGTAAGAAAATGGATGACCTGGGATGGGCAACATTCACAGAATGTTGTAGGGATTTCTGCATCACTATCAGAGTGGGAAGCTGAATTTCCATGGCAGTCTAAGGAAAGTCAAAGGAAGTTGAGATAACTTGAGAAGATCTTGTCTTAGGCATCATGAGATCAGCAGGTTTTGCAAACTGCATTTATTTTAAAATCAGTGACTGTCAACATGCTAAATGCTAAAAATATGTCTGTCCCCCTTCTCCATTTTATAGACCTGAAAATATTGAAGTTACAAGAATGTTTCCACCTCTGCCACCCACTTAGTGTCAATTCAAAGGTGAAACAGTTATAATTAGTCATTCAAATGATCTTGACTTTCTTCTGCCTTCTTCCAAATTCAGGGATCCAAAATCTGTTAAAGATGAACTTGCCTCTCCCCCCCAAAAAATTTGACAGCTAATTATATCCTTGAGTTGAGCAAACTTTTTTGCTTTCCTCTTCCTGGAATCAAAAAATTCGCTCTGTCCCTTCCTGAGGTGCAGAAGGGGGTAGTGACTCTTCTTGGATTTTCCACTCAGGCCTGACTCCTGCAGTCTCCAGACTGACTTTCTATCAAAAACGAGAATCCTTTACTTTCATTGATTTTGTTGATTTTGCACAGATTCAGCCCAACACTGAAAGTGAACACAAGGAAACTGACTTCACACACAACCAAAAGTGTGTTTAACAACAGAAAATATAGAAACAATGAAAAATATCTGAGCTGACTTGGACAAGCAGTTCTCCCCTCAATCCTGAGCTCACTCTTTCATAGTAGCTCCAAAGTCCTGCTCCTTGTTGACCTCTCCTGCATTATCCCATTTTCCATGTCAGTTTTTCGTGTAAAGTAACATGGCAGCAAACCTTATAATGTTTTCAGGTCAGAATGATGTTACCTTTCAACTGCCACCTTGGGTTTTTCTGTTTGTTTGTTTGTTTGTTTTTTGAGACTGGGTCTTACTCTATCACCCAGCCTGGAGTGCAGTGGCACGATCATAGCTCATTGCAGCCTTGAACTCCTGGGCGCAGGCTATCTTTCTGCCTCAGTCTCCCGAGTAGCTGAGACTACAGGCATACATCACCATGCTTGGCTAATGTTTTATTTTTATAGAGTCAAGATCTGGCTATGTTTTTATTATTATAGAGTCAGAATCTGGCTATGTTGCCGGGCTGGTCTCAAACTCCTGACCTCAAGCCATCTTTCTTCCTGGGCCTCCCAAAATGCTGGGATTGTAGAAGCCATCCACCACAGCCAGTCCCACATTGGGATTTTGATACAGACACTTCAAGCAGAAGACAAGAAGGCCCGCTTAGCATTTCAACCCAACCTGTGAGCATAAATGGCAAAAATAATCCTTCTGCTTGCCTACACTGACTGAAGTGATTGCTTGTTGAACACTTCTGGGAGGGATTCTGAGACTACAAACTGGTTCAGTGGGGAAGAACACCATATCAATCTATAAGAGCCTGGCGGTTCAATCCCATTCAAAATGGAGTCACCTTAAAATCAGCAACCCTTGGTCAAGTGCATCCTGGCCTGCCGCACACAGTTCTGGATACTCATCTGTGGTCAATCTCCTGTGATTTCAGACAGTATCTCTTTGCTTTACTTCCTCCTGCAGGAAAACAGTCTGTTGACAGTAATCCCTCTCAGGGGCACTTGAAGATGAATGGGCTACTTTGAAAGCAAGTAGAGCACTTGGAAGGAGAAGCACTCCATAAATCCCAGGCAATAGTACTGTTATTGTCTGGATTGCCTCACTAAAGAAACAGGTCTCCCAAGTCATTGGAGTTCTTTGACTGGATGTCAGTTTCTATGAGGTATAAATAAATTGCTACCACAGGAGGCTAAGACAAATTGACCAATAAGGATACTTTATAGGCTTAATCTACAATTGAGTTTGACATGCTCTGGTAGCATCATCTGGTCAAATCTCTGACATGCAAACAGAGCACAAGACTGGAGGATGTGATCTTCTCAAGCACAGATCAGAGAGGACCTCTACTCTCTTGCCGTGAGACTGGTAGAGTCTGGAGCTATGCCACATGCCTCAGTGTACTGCCATTCCCATGGTCACTGCACTGTTCTCAGCCTCCTGAGCCAGTCATGCATCCAAGGAGCAGAGTCCAGGGGCTTATCAAAAGATAATCCCAGGGTTCATTTTACCTCAAAGCAGCAGATATAGGGGCTTCTGTAGCTGGTACCCTGAACAGGAAGCAAATATCTGCAATGGCCTAACACATAAACATATGTACAAAACGGATGTGTATGTGTGTGTGTGTGTGTGTGTGTGTGTGTGTGTGTGCACGCACATATATCTTTTTCTTTTTTTATTGTTTCTCTTTTAGAGACAGAGTCTCACTCTGTCACCTCCTAGGCTGGAGTACAGTGTTGCAGTCACAGCTCACAGCAGCCTCGAACTCCTGGGCTCAAGTGATACTACTGCCTCCTGAGTAGCTAGGACTACAAGTACACACCACCACACTCGGATAAGTTTTGTATCTTGTGTAGAGATAGGTCTCACTATGTTTCCCAGGCTGGTCTCAAACTCCTAGCCTCAAGCAATCCTCCAGCCTCAGCTTCCCAAAGTGCTAGAGTTGTGTGTGTGTGTGTATCAATCACAGGCTTTGCAGAGGATAAAGAATACAAACAAAACTATCTTGAAAAGTCTGTGCCATTAACACAGTGACAAGAATGGAAAGCATATATATCATGCAGCCTCGACTGGATAATGACAGGGAACCCTGGAGTTGGCAAGATGAAACCCAAGTTCTTGTCAGCTCTGCTGCCCAGGCAGCCTGAAGACAGGTCGTTTGGCTCTCCATCTCTTCCCCGGGATAGGAAGACATCGGACTAGGTGATCTCCAAAGTTCTTCCAGTTCTAATTCTGTAAATTTTTTTAAAATAACTATTTTTAATTGTGAAAGCAATATGTCATAAAAATTAAAACCAAAAAATTCAAAGAACATGGAAAACCCCACAATTTGGGAATATATATTTAAGAGTTCTTTCCTTCCCTCCCTTTTCTTCCTTCTCGCCTTCTTCCTTCCTTCCCCTTTCTCTCTCTCTCCCACACTCATAGTACAGTTTTTTTTGGTGAAAAAATGTATTTTTTAACAATATACTGTGAATGTATTTCATTAGTAACAAATGTTCTACTAGCTAGCTGAACTTTTATACAGATATATCCTTATTTATTTATTTATTTAGCTGAAAGGTGTTATTGTTTCTGTTAGTCCGTGGCTTAAGAGAGGGCCCCAGAGTGTTTAAAAAAGTGCTCTGTGATCCTTTGATTCTAGTTTTAGATACTAGACAAGGTGGTGCCCATGAGCAAAATCTGTAGCAATCTGAAATCCATGGGACTCCTTTTTACTTCAGAAGGTGTTTAGCCACAGTAGGTGGGCATTTCTAGGTGTCAGGGCCACCTGAGGGAAAGTGCGGAAGCAGCCTTCTTCAGGAGGAGGCGTCTGCTCCGATGTCTCTCTCAGCTTCGGACTCTGGAAGGCAGGAGGGCAAACCCATCCAGACACTGTCCAGGATGAAGGTGAACAAATGGGTCAACCTTTGCACCTTCTGACAGGACCACAAACCAGAAAAGCCTGGAGTACCTAAAGTTTTACTAGTATAAATAAGAAACTTGGTTACTGAGTACACCAGAGCCCCATGGAGGGAGAGGTCCCCTCTGCATGCACTTTCTATTAGTGGAATTAAATAGCAGGAGTTGGCTTTGCAGATGCCGCCGCCTTGAGCCTTTTCCCATCAGCCATGGTCAACCCCACCGTGTTCTTTGACATCGACGTCAACGGCGAGCTCTTGGGTCACGTCTCCTTTGAGCTATTCCAAAGACAGCAGAAAACTTTCGTGCTCTGAGCACTGGAGAGAAAGGATTCGGTTATAAGGGTTCCTGCTTTCACAGAATTATTCCAGGGTGTATGTGCCAGAGTGGTGACTTTACACACCAAAATGGCACTGGTGGGAGAAATTTGATGATGAGAACTTCATCTTGAAGCGTACAGGTCCTGGCATCTTGTCCAGGGCAAATGCTGGACTCAACACAAATGGTTCCCAGTTTTTCATCTGCACTAAGACTGAATGGTTGGATGGCAAGCATGTGGTTTTTGGCAAGGTGAAAGAGGGCATGAATGTTGTGCAAGCCACGGAGGGCTTTGGGTCCAAGAATGGCAAGACCAGCAAGAAGATCACCATTGCTGACTGTGGACAACTCTAATAAATTTGACTTGTTTTATCTTTAAAAAAAAGAAAAGAAACAAGGCCATGTCCTGTTTATAAGGCCTATTTACTAAGGCAAACTGCAGCATGTAATTGGCATCCTAGGTTTAAAATTTGGTAATTATCGAGCATGCATTGCAGGTGCATGTGTTAAACTTTTGGAACACCACTGAGGAACAACTAAGAGAAACCTGAACCAAGCCTCTATCATACACACTCAAGTAAGAGGGTCTGTCCTGCAGACCAAATTTTCCTTTGTGTGACCTGTTCTAAGGTCTAAACTTGGGAGGATGAGGAGGCCAGGAGCATGGGCAAGCCCTTTTAACTGTCACAGAAAGCCATGTTCCCCAGTGGCAGGTTTAATATTACAAAAGTCAGATTTTTATCTTCACCTGTCTGATTCCTGCATGTCTCTTAATTGCTTTGAAACAAGGTTGTCATTTATTAGAGACTCTCAAACACAAACATTTAGCACACGGCCTAAAAAATGAGGAAAGGTAGAACAAAGTGAGGACTTGCTCTGACAAGCCATAGAGCTATTTGGTAAAAGTATTGGTAAATCAAATAGAAAAAAAGAGAGATTTTGCTTTCTTTTCAGTCCTGTGATGCTAACCACAGTTGTTTGGAGAAAAGCAAAGACGGAAAGAACTCACCTACACAATCCTGTGTCAAAATAAGAACTCGTGTTATCTTGGAACAATACTCTGGCTTCTCATTCACATAAACACTTACAAATAGTTGGTCCAGAAACAACTCACCTCATCAAAACATGAGTAGCAATTTTCAAGTGAAACTAACCCAGGGGTTGTACAATGAAGTTACAAGAAAAAAAATGAAAAGGCACAAGACAAACAGCAAATATATTTCTACTCCTTAGAAAATACTGCTACAGAGCACATGCCATTTTCAACTAAACATATCATATTTACAAGTTTTAAAAAGCAGTAAAACAATCAATATTGTAAAGGAAATATGCAACAGAGATGAAAGAGCTCAGTAATAACATGGAAAATAATACAAGGAGACAAAACATGAATTGCTGCTGAAACTCAGGAAAGAAATGTGGAAAAAAAATTAGAAGCAGCAACAGAGGATAACAAACACTGTCGATAACACAGTAAAAGACACAGAAACAGGACTGAAAATAGTAAGTAAAATGAATAAAAACTAGTAAGAGTTAAAATGGTTAAAAGAGTGGCCAGGTTCATGCCAGCACTGGGATGCCAGCACTTTGGGGGGCTGAGGCAGGAGGATTGCTTGAGCCCAGGAGTTTGAGAACAGGCTGGGCAACATAGCAAGACTTCATCTCTAAAAAAAATTAAGTTTTTTTTTTTGTTTGTTTTGTTTTTGAGTTGGCGTCTCACTTCGTCGCCCAGACTGGAGTGCAGTGGCCGCTCCCGGCCACCGCAGCCTCGACCTGCTGGGCTCCAGCGATCCTTCCGCCTCAGCCTTCCGAGTAGCCGGAACTACAGGTGTGCGCTACCATGCCTGGCTAATTTTTTTGATTTATTGTAGAGATGAGGTTTCGCCTGCCCAGGCGGGTCTCGAACCCGTGGGCTCAGGCAATCCACTCATCTCGGCCTCCCAAGGCGCGGGATTACAGGCTGAGCCACCGAGCCTGGCTAAAAATTAAGTTTTAAAATATGTATATATACACACACACATATATTTTTACAGACACACACACATATATGGTAAGGTAAAAGAAAACCTAATAAGAGAACTCCCTTAGTCAATGGTCCTGGTCATTGGGAAACTGTGACAACCCAATAAAGACAGAACCACCAAGACCCCAACTATTTAAGAATGACAGTATGACAGTTTGAGTCACCCACTGGGAAAAAAAGCTCCAACCCAACAAAAGGCTGTAAGAGGGAGAGGCAGATACGGGAAGGGTAAAGGGAGAGGCAGCTAGGATGTATCATAGGCCTCAGAACTCTCCCTCCTTTCTTCCACTGCTTGTGGCTGTTTTAAGTTTCCGGTTTCAGGAGTATAAGCATTCCCCTACAATAGTATTGGTGATATTTAAAGGATTTTTTGTTACTTTTGTCCAAAAGAAAAAGGAATATTTTGAAGTCTTTTTGGTCAAGCAACTCTTCTTGCAATGCAGCTCCCAACACATTGGATGGATCGACGGCAATCCTCCCCTAAGGGAAACACCAGATACAGCCAAGAGCAGAGTCGGGACACCAGTTACCGCATGTGTCCTTGGCTTCACACAGCTTGATCAGTTGCAAAGAGGAAAGATGCCAAGGTGGGAGTGGAATTCCTGGGGCCTGATTTGGGTCCTGGCTTTCAGACTGGAAAGATTTCAAGGCATCAGAGGAGCAGACTCTCTGAAAGGAAACTGCTTAGGGAGGAAGAAGTCCTAAGGGCTGAGTGCAGGATGTGCGGGAGAGCACCAGAAGCAGACAGCTCCCCCGAAGTGTCCCTGGACTCCCTGCATTATTGATGGGATCTAGAAATATCTAAATGCCCCCAGTAATAACAACAAATGACAGTATCTGTCAGGCACTGACCCACGGCTCAGGACACAGGACAAGGCCCCTGCTCTCATGAATCTTTTTTTTTTTAAATCAGGATCTCACTCTGTTGCCCAGGCTGGAGTGCAATGGCAAGATCATAGCTCACCACAGCCTCAACTTCCTGGGCTCAGGCAATCCTCCCACCTCAGTCTCCTGAGTAGCTTGGACTACAGGTATTCACACCCAGCTAATTTTCTGGGGTGTTTTGTAGAGATGAGGTCTCACTATGTTGCTCAGGCTGGTCTTGAACCTTTGGGTTCAAGCAATCCTCCCTCCTCAGCTTTCCTAAGTGCTGGGATTACAGGCATGAGCCACCACTCCCGGCCACTCATGCATCTTATATTCCAGCTGGTGATAGGCAGCAAACAAGTTGCTAAATACACAAACAAGATAAATTCAGTTAGGGATTAATATTACACTAGAATATTATTCAGTGGTATTATTGGAACATCATATATAACAGAAGCTAAATTGTCTACAAAAGTTGACTGATTGGTTATAAAATTTATCTCATTCAATGGAATACTGTGAAATGCTTATAAAAGACAAGGAGGAATCCTAAGCGTTCATAGGGAAAGATGTCCGGAATTCATTGTTAGTGACAAAGACAGGTCATAGCATAATATGTATATGATAATCTTATTTATTTTATATTTTAAAACTGTCATGTGTGTGATACATGTATGTATAATGACTAGAAATGTATATATCAAACCACTGTGAACAATGGTTATTCTGGAGGAGTGGGATTATGGTGGGGGTTGACAATAGGGAAAATATTTACTTTCTGCCTTATACAAATCTACATTGCTTACTTCCAAAATGAGCATATGCTAGTTCTCAGCCACCCCCAAAATGGGGATGGCAGAAGAGGATGATAGCTCTAAGTGGTAAGAAAAAGCAGCCTGTTTTGCAAACTCCTGTTACTAACAGGAGTTCTACTGGTTTGATACTTCACATCAAGGTATATATCAGTTCAATATAAATATCAAGATGTCAAGGAGGATAAGCAGCTTTTATGAATTTCATTATCTTCAATATTATTCTAGAATTTTCAAAATCATTTGTCACCAAATATTTTCTCTTTTTCCAATTTTGTAAAAGACAATAAATTTGTTTTTGGAACATGGCATGTAAATTTTCATTTATTTCATATATGATATTAATGTATAACATACATAGTGGGTTTTACCTTCTACTGTGACTTGGATTAGAACTTAACTTTGATGAGTGCCCTGTGTCTCTGGATAACGATCTTAGAAATATTTGACATGCTTTAGTCCTATACTGAACTCTAAGTTAAATATTTCAAGATGGCTTTGGTCAGCCAAGCTTGACTGCTGGTATGCAGACATGAGCAAATCACTAAGAAAAATAATTAAACTTTGGATATGCAGCTTGGAAACCAGCATATCTGTTGAACATATTAACAATGACTCATAACCACATGAGTTAAATATACTGAGGAATTAAGTGTTTAGCTCATAATTCTGGGTGTGCTGAGTCTGGGATTACCATAACTCCAACAGAAAATTGGGATTGAATTAGATGTACTGGGCCTGACTCCTAACTTCAAGGCCAAGAGTTTGCTCATCAGGCACCCTGTAGGACTCAGACGGGAGGGGAACCTCCCTGTCTCCCTCTGCCTTCTGTTTTCCAGGACTCTGTCAGGCAGGAGGGGGAAAATATCTTTGCAGCAGCCCGTGGTGTGACTTGGATGCTTGCTTCAGACACAAAGTCCAAAAATCTCAGAACAAAAGGAGTCCCGGTGACAAGTTGTAAGGGGAGAGAAAGCTGGACTTCCTCGCCTTAGGAAATCCACGAGAGCACTCAGGACAATCCAGCTTGCATCTGGGCCTCCTCCAGCAATGAAAGTCCCAGGGAGTTGTCCATTGGCATGCTGCCATCGCCTCCCAATCTATTCCTGAGCTTGGGAGCTACCGCTCTGAACTGGGTACACTCCAGAGCTCCAGGTCCCAGGGCCAAGTCCCACTCTCGGGAAAGGAGCTGATAGACCCATCCTCATTCACCTTAAACTGTAAATGCTGATAGGGTGCGATCTTCCCAGACACATGGAGAAACAAACTATGGATTCCTGCTAAGTGATAAAAAGAAATAAACTACTAATATATGCAATGATGGCTGACTCTCAGAAACATTATGCTAAGCAAAGGAAACCAGACACAAACGAGTGCACAAAAAAATACATAGTCTAGAAGTAGGGGAATGAGGAGTAGACCTGCTAATGATAAAACGGTTGTACAGGCATGCCTAGCATTTCTCCATAGAATGTGTGGACATAAGTCACCTATTTGGGCTTCATCCAAAGTTCCGAGGAAAAAAAGAACAGTCTTCTTTAACATATCTGCATCCTCAACCAGACGTTATTGGCTGCCAACCCAATATCCATTCCTTCATTCTTTTTCATTGCAAAATTCCAGTTGACTCAAGTAGCAGTTCTATTCTACATGGGGAAATTAGTCTCAGGAGGTTCTTCTTGATTTGCCTAAGTCTATCATGGTTATTTCATTCCTCTGGTTAAGGATTATTTTAAGGTTGAATATGTGACCACCTTCCAGCCAATAAGATATAAAGAGGGCAGAGGACTTCTAGGAAAGATTGTCTTCTTAAGAAAGAGACAGTGCAAGAGATGGTCCTCTTCTTCCTCTAGACATTGTTGCATCCAGCAGGGACACCTGAACTGTCTCCTTGGGGTGATGGTGATGTGGGGAGAAGCCAAAAGTAATCTGAATCCTGAATTCTTAATGATGTGGCTGAGTTCTGAGTTCACTAATCCTGGAACGGCACTTCTCTTAAGGAAAATAAATTTCCTTTTTGCATAAGCCACAATGAGTTGGATTTTCTATTACTTGTTGCTGAGATTTAACCACTTACTCCTTAGGGGTGATACATATACCCCAATACAGAGTGTTTAACACATAAAAACACCCATCAATGTCTGTCGAAATATTATATGAATGTATCTATCAGACCCTCTGATGACCTCAATGACAGGTGCATCATTTCATCCAGGTATACCCAAACATAACCATTTTTATTTTACTTTAGATCCAGAGGGTACAGTGCATGTTTGTTACATGGACATATTGCATACTAGTGCGGACTGAACTTCAGGTGATCCATTCCTCAGATTGTGAACATTGAACCCGATAGGTAACTTCTGAACTCTAACTCCTCTCCCTGCCTCTCCCATCTCCTATTAACATCCCCCACCAGCATAGTGCATTTGTAACAAGTGATAAATCTGCATTGACCCATCATTATCACCCAGAACTCATAGAGTTTACTCTTGATATACATTCTATAGGTTTGGACACAGGCATAATGACTTGTAACTACCATTATAGGTCACACAGAGAAGAGTTTCAATTCCCTAAATATCCTCTCTGCTCTGCCAGTCCATCCCTCCCTGCACTCCCACTCAACAACCACTGATTTTTTTTTTTTTACTGTCTCTACAGTTTTGCATATTTCCAAAATGTCAGACAGTTGGAATCCTAAGTATATAGCCTTTTTCAGATTGGCTCCTTTCACTTAGTAGTATGCATTTATGTTTCCTCCATGTCTTTTCGTGGCTTGATAGCCCATTGTTGTCTGGATTTATTACAGTTAACTTACCCCATCATCTGCTGAAGGACATCTCAGCTGCTTCCAAGTTTTGGCAATTGTGAATAAAGCTGTTATAACACCCATGTGTAGGTTTTGTGTGACATAAATTTTCAACTCCTTTGAGTACAAACCAAGAAGAGCAATTGCTGGGTTGTACAGCAAGAGTATGTTTGGTTTTGAAAGAAACCACCAAACTCTCTTCCAAAAAGTGGCTGTGTCATTTTCCCACCAGCAATGAGTAAGAGTTTCTGTTGTTGTACATACTTTCAGTATTTAGTGGTGTCAGTGTCTTGGATTTTGACCATACTAATAGGTATAAAGTGATATCTCATTGTTTAAATTTTTAATTCTGTAATGGCATATGATGCTGAGCATCTTTTCATATGTTCACTTGCCACTTGTATATCTTTTTTTCTTTTTGAGTTGGGGTCTCACTTTGTCACCCAGGCTGCAGTGCAGTGGCATGATCAATGGCTCACTATAGCCTCAACCTCCTGGACTCAGGCGATCAATCCTTCTATCTCAGCCTCCTGAGTATCTGGGACTACAGGTGCACGCCACCATACTCAGCTAATTTTTTAATTTTCTTTTGTTGCTGCTGAGAGACAAGGTCTTAATATGCTGCCTAGGCTGGTCAAACTCCTGGACTCAAGTGATCCTCTCATCTCAGCCTCCCAAAGTGCTGGGATTACAGGTGAGAGTCACTGTGCCCAGCCCCATCTATATATCTTCTTTGATGAGGTAACTGCTCAGGTCTTTTGCCTATTTTTTAATCAGATTATTTATTTTTCTTATTGTTAAGTCGAACTTTTAACATCATTTTGGTGACAGTGTTTAAGAGAAATTGACTTCTTCCTACCCTGATTCTATACTTCTGTTCTAGATACTCTCAAACATCCATAAAGACAAGGCTGGAATTTCAGTTCAATGCAATACACATTATTTAACATCTGTTATGTGCCCAGCACATTGTTTTAAGTATTGTGGAAGATAATAAGAAATGTCAGATACAGCTCCTGCCATCTGGGCAATCTTGGGGGAAACAAAAATATGGCAATAAAAAAATTAGATGCTAAAGGACATAAAAAGTTAATTGTCAAACGTGGTATCCCCTCTAAATACTTATCAAAAAACTATCAACTTTGATTAAAACCATGGGGTACACTGGTACACACCTGTAGTCCCAGCTACTCAAGAGGCTGAAGCAGGAGAATTACTTGAGAACAGGCATCTGGGACCAGCATGGGCAACATAGCATGACCCCATCTCTAGAATATAAAAATAACAATAATTAATAGTCAAATGTTTTGTATGCATATGTTTAAAAGTTATTCTTATGAAAGGTGATGAAAAATTAGGCAGGTAAACCCTAAGATATTCTTGAGAACTATTGATCTATAAGCTTAGAAACTGCTTATGCATTTCATTTTTACTGATGCTGAACTACAGCAGGCAGACTAGAAGAGGGACTGGAACAATCACTTTACACCTCTTTCGAATAGCTAAATTGGTGGAAGATTCTGTACCAGGAGAAGATTTATCGTAAGAACTCATACTTTCTTCTTTGGTGTGGAAATAAAGACCACACCACTGGAAATAGAAATTATTATGGAAAAAGTCAGTGAACTAGCATGCAATAATGATTATTATTACAGAGGTATGATAGCAATCACGAACAGCAATTGGGAAACAAATGCCTAATAACTGAGCTTCTGCCAAGGGACGAATACCTCAGGAACCTGAAGACTATAATGAGTCTAGGAAAGAATATAAGCATTATGAGAAAGCCCAAGTCTCATCTGAGGAATTAGCAAGAGATAACAAAATACTTGTGGAAAAATGACAGAAACCCAGTGTGTCTGTGACATTTTCCAGACATATACAAGGCTACTCAGTGAGGCCTCACACATGATCATCACAGGAGGAAAAAAAAAACCCAACATATTTCATCAAGACTAGAATCCTGGGGAGGCAGGAAACAAACATATTATGGGTAGGGCACTAAATGGGCGCAAGCTTCTTGGACTTTGCATAAAACATTTATCAAAATGGCCGGGCCCTGTGGCTCATGCCTGTAATCCCAGCACTTTGGGAGGCCAACGCAAGAGGATTGCCTAAGCCTGGGAGACTTGGTGAGACCTTGTCTCTACAATAATTTTTTAAAAACATTAGCCGGGCTGCAGTCCCAGCTACTCAGGAGGCTTAAGTGGAAGGCATGCCCAAGCCCTGTGGTTGCTGCGATCGTGCCACTGCCCTCCAGCCTGGACAATAGAGTGAGGCTCAAACTCAAAAAAAAAAAAAAGAAAGAAAGAAAAGAAAAGATAAACATTCATTAACATGAATCTCTCTGGAATATTCCATTGTAACCACACATAAGCTAAAAATAGAGCTGGGTTCTCTGATTAGCCTTTGTGTAGTAGGAAAACTACTGGTTCAAGAAAAAGAGTGGGCATCATGGGTTAACATCTATGAATGGCACTTCTTTTTATTTCCCCTGGTGTTTACCCTAAGCCTGTCCCCTGGAGGTTTCCCATTGTCAAAAGACACCTAGAACTGGGGTTACTGATGGGAGGTTGAATAAACAAACCAAAGACTTTCCTGTGGTTGACAGGAATGCTAAGATGGTCACTGCTGAGTAGGACAGTGTTCTGTGGCAGACACTCTAAGTTGGGTGCCAAGTAGTAAACCACCATGCCGCCACTTGCCCTTCTTCCTTCCTGATTGAATCCAAATGTTGTACATCGTCCTCCAAGAGACCATGTCCTTCAGGGGAGCCACTGCCTCTTTCTAGCCCCATGGGGCTAATGTCCTCTGCAAAGTTATTTGTTTTAGACAATAGACATATGAGACAATCCTGGCCAATGAGAAATCTGCAAGGAGCGAAGTCTGCAAGGAGGACTCTGGGAAGAGTTTTCTCACTCTTTTTTTTCTTCTTTTTTTTGGAGTCAGAGTCTCACTCTGGCATTTCATGGCTATTGCTGCCTTGATCTGCTGGGTTCAAGTGATCCCTCCTCCTCAGCCTCTCAGGTAGCTGGGACTACATGCATGCAACACCACACCCTGCTAAATTTTTTTATTGTTTGTAGAGACGAGGTCTCTCACCAAGTTACCCAGGCTGATCTCTAACCCCTGGGCTCAGGCAATCCTCTCACCTCCGCCTCCCAAAGTGCTGGGATTACATGCGTGAGCCATTGCACCTGGCCTCACTCTTGAAGGGGAACACACAACAGGGTCACATCATGTTTTGGGAGTGTCAAGAAAGAGGAAATAGGGCTGGATGTGGTGACTCATGCCTGTAATCTCAGCAATCTGGGAGGCTGAGGTGAGAGGATCAATTAAGGCCAGGAGTTTGAGACCATCTTGGGCAACATAGCCAGACTATGGAAGAAATGCATGCTGTAGACAAAGCTTAAAGGCAAGGAGATAGGAAGGATAAGCACAGTACCAGGGTTCCAAGAAAATAAACTAACTCCAAAGCCTGAGATCACCAAAGGTTCAGAGTAGGGTGCAGTGCCCAAGCCCTGAGCTGTGGAATAGAACCAACAGGTCAAGGATCTGGGAAGACCAATGGGTGTTTCAACAGAGTGTGACTTCTAGTCCCATACTAAGGACATTTGCTCTCTACTGCAATCTTAACTTTGCTGCACAGGCATGTGTTTTCTCACCTGAGTGCGTGTAGTAAGGGAGACTCTGAGACCCAGGTGGGCACATTCTGATCACAGCACAGACCAAGGTTCTACCCTGTCTGAGAGTCTCTCCTCATTTTTCTCCTACTTCTCTGGCCTCTTCCATGAAGCTCTTTCCTTCTTCCACTATCCCAGTCATCTGTTCTCAAAGTGTGGTCCAGGAACACTTGAGGGTCCCGTAGACTTTTTCAGGAAGAACATGACACTAAAACTATTTTCATAATATTACTAAGGTGCTATTGGCTATATCCATCCCGTTCTCTCACACACACATAGTGAAGTTTCCAGGAGGCAATATGACATGAGATGTGCCAACAGGTACAGAAGCAGATATGCGAATCCCGCTGTCTTCGGTTAAACCAGGGATTAGAGAGACATAAAAATGCAAAATAGTGCCACCTTTCTCACTTTTTGTTTTGGAAAATATAGCTATTTTTCATCAAAATATGTTACTTATTCTAACATAATGGACTAATTAAGTGAACTAATAAAAATATTTTTTAAATTTCTGTTTTCATTTCCAATGTAAGGTCCCCAGACTAGCAGCATCAAAGTTTATTAAAATGAAGATTCTTGGGCTCTTCCCCAGATCTCAGAAGTGCTGGAGGTAGGGCCCAGCAACCTCGTTAGACAAGCCCTCTGGGCGATGCTCCTGCACATGGAAATCTGAGAGCCACTGTTGTAATATATCAGTCCCCCATCGTCTCTCCAAGGTGAGCAAAAACACATTCCTGGGTCTTCTGAACACAATTCCCGAGAGGTCGTGGCTCTGGTCTGGGTTATGCACCTGTGTTAGGATGCTAAGGCTGCCATAACAAAATACCACCAACTGGGTGACCTGAACAACAGAAATGCCTTTTCTTACAGTTCTGGAGGCTAAAAGTTCAAGTTCAGTTCAAGGTATCAGCGGATTTGGTTTCTCCCGAGGCCTTTCTCCTTCTCTTACAGATGTCCACCTTCTTGTTGTGTCTTCTTTTGGTTCTTCTCTGTGCATATGCATGTCTGGTGTCTCTGTGTATCCAAATTTTGTCTTTTCATAAGGTCTTCTATCATATTGGATTAGAGCTCACTCTAATAACCTTATTTTAATGTAATCACCCTTTAGGGCCCATCTCCAAATATAGTCACAGTCTGAAGAACAAGGGGTTAGGCTTCAAGATATGAATTTTGGGGTGACGGGGACACAACTTAGCCTAACTGAATATTTTTATTTTTGCACTGTGGAGGAACTTCTGAGAAAACTGTATAGGCCCTAGAAACTGAGGCTCTAGGAACACTCCCATTAGAAACCTCTCTCCTTTCCAGTTACAGAGCTCTTAGGTTTACAGTTTGCTGTGTTAAAGTACAAATGTTCCTAGGAAGGATGAACTGAAATACCAACTACTTCCCCCATGTAATCACGCTGCCTTCTCTCTGACTGAGATTAGGCTATGGAACAAGGAATTACATACAGCCTGATGTGAACTGTAAGGTAGAACAAAGTCAGTAATTTGTGACCGCAATTTGGGTATGAGGCAGAGAGACTGTATAGATGCCATGGAGGGGGTCCCTGAAGCAAGCAAGAAAAACTCCAGGGATTGTTTGGGCTCACTGGTTAGAGAACTGCGTATCGGGAGAAAAAGGAGCACAGGAGGGCGTTAGGCTTGGATTTTCCAATTGTTTCTGCAGAGGGGGAGGGAGAGTGAGCAGGCATATAATGAACGGATACAGTAAGTGTTCAGAAGGAGAGTTCGGGGGAAGAGTGAGTATCATGTATGATAACGACTCTTACTGAAGACTGTGGTCAGTTAGTCATCCTGCTCCCAGATTCTAAAACGAATGGGAACAAAACGTTTGTTTATTAATGGGCATGCAGGATTAGAGAATGTGCTTGAACAAAAGCCTGCATTCCAAAGCACTTGCTGCGCCGGAACATTGCTGTAAACCCAGCTCCAGTATGCCAGTTAACTGGCCAAACCCACTAGAAATGACAATGACAGAAGCCCAATAAATAGGACCAAATCCTTACTATCTGCTCTGCCACTTCATCACACAGGAGGAAGGCTTCTCCAAGGACAGACCACTACATTTCCTTTCTTGCTCCTCCATTCCTTTTCTTCACAGAAGATGCTTGAATAGGATCCTGCATAGCTCCATGGACCACAGTTCTAGGATGGAATTGGACATTGTGTGACATTTGCATTTCCAGACAGGATTAGGCCGTGAAACCCAGAGGTTTTTACCACCCATTCTGAGCTCCCAATACTCGTTGGCCATTACATCTGTAAACACATTTATTGAACTTCCCTCATCCTAAAACTATGACATGATTTGCATGGCGGTTTATATCCATTCCAAAATGGCATGCCTCCATACTTGGGTGTCTACCCTCAAGGATGAGGCATCTAATCAGAATACTTAGCCTCAGTATTCCTTCTGGGCCTGTCTTCCTCAGCCACCTTTCTCATCATGGTTTGATGATTACCTCTTTGCTGATGAGTCCTCCATCAAGTTTCAGAGTTGTTCTTCCAACTGTCTACAGGACAATTCTATTGGGATGTCTTTCAGGTACCTTAAATCCTACAGGTCCAAAATTTCATTTGTTTATTTATGCCCTGAAAACAATCCCTTCTGCTGTACTTTATACCCCAGTTTATGGTATCATAATCCATGGATTACCGCCTAAGCTAGGAATATCCAGAGAGTGGAAAACAAGATCAATGTGGTCCTCTCACTCTCTGACACCACCCTCTGGGTTCAGTCAATCACTTAATCCTATGACTGCATTTCCCAGATTTTTCTCACCACCTGGTTTGGATCCTTGTCATCGCTAACCTATACCAGTGGGCCCAAACTTTTTTCTCCTGGGAAACAAATATTCATGCATAATCATAGCAAGGTGTGTACAAGACACTCTATGGTCATGAACACACTGCATGGATAAAATAGGCTTCAAATTCTGGGTAGTTTCCCATCCTGCAGGAATGAGAGACTGTCTTGAAATTGATCAGAACCAGCACTGTGGCTGAGAGCTGCTGACTTGCATGAGAGTGATGGCTTTCTAAATGATCTTCCTATATACAACCTGGCTCCCTCAAGTCCAGTCTCCTTACATAGTGAGAAGTCTTGGCCTAAACAAACCTAACCAGGTCAATCCTGGTTACCAAGCATCCAAAGCTTCCCACAGATTACAGGACAAATCCCTGTCAACTCCATAGGAAACACAGGGCACACCACACTCTGGCCCCTGCTGGCCTCTCCAGACTCATTTCTGGACACTGTCTGCCTTGAACCATAAGCTCTGGAGACTCCCAACTCTACAGTTCTCTGAACATAGGGTCCTTCTTTACCTCCATGCTAGTTCCCATGCTGCCACCTTAACTGAATGTCCTTCCTTTCATTACTCTCCATACTGATTCCTCCAAATCCCAGTATCTACCCTTTGCCTGATTAACTCCAACCTGCTCTCAGGTATCACTTCCTTCAGGAAGACTTCCATGGCCTTTTCCTCTCTTCAATCTCCCCATCTCAGCCAACTTGTACTCACCTTTACCATGGCATTAACCACTCTGTTCTGCATTCATCTTTTTAGAAATCTTTCTCACAAGGCTCAGAGCTCTTTGAGGACAGAGACCATGTCTTTCTCTTATTTATATCCTAAGTGTCTAGCACAGAATCTAATCCAGCAGACACTCCATGAATGTTAGTTGAGCAAATGAATGAATGACTTCCAGGAATAATGGAAATAACTCAGTGGCAGAGTCAATGAGAGCACTGTATGTCAGAGAGAATCCAAAGTCCAGGAGGTGGTTGACGCAGTTTACTAGGTGAGGCAGGGCTGAGTGAGATATACTCACGATGAAAAATCCTGTGATAATAGCAAAAACATGGAACCAACCCTGCTGCCCATCAAAAGTGGACTGGATTTTTTAAAATGTGGTACATATACATGATGGAGTATTACACAGCCATAAAGCACAAAATTATGGACGTTACAGTAACTTGGATGGATTTAGAGTCTATCATACTCAGTAATCTATCACAGAAACAAAGAACTGAATATCACATGTTCTCACTCATAAGTGAGTCCTGAACCTTCATCAAATCACTACAGGAGAGAGATCGGCAGTAGTGGGACACTGCCAGGGGAGGGAGGGACACATAACATCACTAAGGGTACTTGATCCTAAACCAGGTGAAGTGAGGTCCCGATGAAGGCTCAAACTTTACTTGCAAGTAGACCACTTATGTATCTAACCCTGACTTGTACCCTTCATTTTTAAAATAAAATAAAGGAAAAAAAAAAAAAAGAAAACTGTGATAAAGTTGAGAGAAAAATAGTGTCTGGCCTCTGCTTTTTAAAGCCTGGGATCCGTCTCCCACAACCTTACCACTCTTAAACTGGCTGTGCTTCAAGACTGTTTCAAGAGTAGGCACATAGTTTCAGACCCCGAGACATGCACTACCTACTAAGCTCAGTTTCAGGGATTTAGACATTGCCAAATCACATCCCATTTCTAGAACACAATCTTTATCTACCAAGATCAACTGCAATTGCCTTACGCAAACTACCCCCAAATAGGAGTATTCACAAAGGTATTACTGCGCATTCAGATGGTACCTGTGTTCTTGCCTACTCACCACCAGGCAACTAGACTTTCCTTGCAATCCAGACATTGGTCCTAAATGATTGGCATGTCCTGGAATGCAGTAGATCATCTCAGGGAAGTCTACACCATCCTCTTGAGTACAATAGACCAAGGTTCTTCTCTTGCCTTTAGAACAGCCCTTCAGACTTTCACATCTTTCTTCCCTTAACTACCCTTCTCCAGTTTTTCAACTGTTCCTTCTTTTGAAATGGTTTCTAAGCTTCTTCACAATCATGCTCACTCTCCTTAGAAACATCTCTGGTCTGATCGCTTGAGCCTAAGAGGTCAAGGCTGCAGTGAGCCATGATGGTGCCAATGCACTCCGGTGGGGGTGAAAGAGTGAAATTCCAACTCAAAAAAAAAAAATCAAAAGAAAATAAAGAAAGAAGAAAAGAAACATTCCTGCACTGTAATCACAAAAATTCAAGTGTGTTCTTAAGCATGCAGAACTGTTTACATCTATCAGTACTTTTATTTCTTATAGTGGTTATAATGCCACTAAGATTACCTTGGTTTTTAGTAGCCATATCATCCAAGACTTGATAATCATGAAATATGGAGCAATAGAATTATAATCAGAGTAGAAATGCAGAACTCTGCCTTTGTCTATGGGCATGAATATGGGGTGGTGAGGCAGAGTGACTGGAAGAGAGCCCAGGAATGTAAGATTCTAGCCACAACTTTGAAATGTCGTCAGACAATTAAGAAAGGGTTACCAAGAAGCTGAAGTTCCTGGAGATATATTGAGCAGATGCTGAGGATGTAACCTGGCCCTTAGAAGAATTATACATAAAAGAAAGAGTAGGAAGGAATAAGACAAGGATATAAAATTGATGTGATACCCAAGGGAGCAATCACTTTAAGAGCTAAGCCCTATGCCAAGGACTTCAGTTACCTGATGAAGCGATTTCACAGTGAAACCATGAAGGGGTCAAGTTCAAGCCCCAACTCATCCCTTATCACCCTAAGCATGAGAGTAACATACAACTAGTGGTAGCATCTAACCTGGTGTATTTGAACCCCAAAAGAAAATTTGTGTATGACTGGATCAGTAGATATCTATATCAGTTTAATGGATACATGAGAATTTTTATTATCTCTCCTTATTCAATTTCAGTTTATGTTCTTCTGAATAACAATTCATTGGTTTTCATTTGGCAAGTGACTAATTCAATATCTGCCCTGCCTCCCCCTCCACATCCCACCTTCACCAATCACCTGATCTTTTTTCTGCTTTGGTGCAAGCAGCTTGAGAAATGTATTAGCTATATTTCCCATCCTTTAGGCATCTATAAATTTTGAAGCATGCTTTCTATAGAATTCATAAATTAGGGGTCAACAGTGTTCATAAAAATAGGAATCATTCACCTATCCAAGAGCTAGAAGGAAAAGGTGGTAGATGGGTGTTTCTGATAACTGATAATATTGTCAAAGCATCTGATAATATTGCCAAGTGGTTATTCTCAAATCATGGTAAGAAGCATGGGAAGAAAGTTTGCCCAGACTCCATTTTAGTTTTCTACACAGTGGTTAGCAAATCTCAACAACCGGCAAACTCTTTGCCATAATTGACTATTAATTATTCCATTATTCTTTTTTTTTTTTCTTTGATCAGTTACCTACTTCTTATTTTGTATCCAATCTTCTTAATCTTTCTCCTATCGCCAGTCGACTTCTACTCTGTCACTTTTTAGCAGTCTCTATTGGATAGTTTGGGGAGATGTGAAACTGCGTTCAGCTTGTCATTTGCTAAAAACCCTATGAGGTGAGGGAAAAGAGATTATCATGAATGGTTTCTTATAATTTGTATTATAATGACCTGACTATACCAACAAAGCAATCACATCTCCAACGCCAGGGGCATCTGGGAGAAGAATAACAGAAACCTTGGTTCAGTTGACAGAATTGGAAATTTATGGAGGGAGATCATAGAACTGGATGTATTTTGTAAACCTAAATGTTTTAAGATGCAATTCCAGAAATCCTGCTTACTTTGGCTTCCTTTTATCACAAAACAGGCTGTTCTTTGTACTATGAAAGAGACACACCGGCTGTAAAGAGTCATCTGAACTGCCCAGAAAGGTTTTTAATCTTGACCATTTTCAAACACAGATCTCCACAGTGGACAATCTTCTGAGGATTTCTTACAAAGCAGAGTCTGTTTGGAGGATGCTGATTTTAAAACCTCTATACACAGAGCATAATGAAGTGGAAGAGAAAGTGCACAGTTTCGGGGGAACTCAATAAAAGGGAAGAAAAGTTGACAGGAAATGAAAGACTACCCAAGTTGAAAGCGCATAGCATGCTATGATTCAGAGTAAATGAAATGGAGTTCGTCCAGGTCTAACAAACCAGCGCCTGCCCTCAAGCACGGCAAAGGATGTCAGCTTCCAGTTGCATAAATATGCAGAAATAAAAAAGGATGCATGTAGATTGCACTTACCATAATTGCAAGCCAAGATCTTTTGACCATCTTTCACCAATAATTTAGGTTCTATAACTTTCCATCAATTTATGTTCTCCTAAGAGAATTCCAAACACTCATGAGCTGGTAAGGGTGCTATGTACTTAGTGTCTATTAGCACGGAGTGTGGGTAGATTAACCATTTAATACCAATCCGAGTAGCATGGCAACCTGAGTATTTAGGAATGTGGATGAAACCACCACACTGTCAGATTTGGGGGCTGACTGTGTGTTTGCCTGCAAACAGAAGCTAGCGGAGAGGGGAACTGAACCGTGCCGTTTGCCCTCACATCCATCTTTGTGCTTCCCCGACTTCACTCTGACATCTGCAGACTGTTTCCCAGGCTTCTATTTTGTGTGGCGGGGAAGGAGAGGATGGGGGAGAGGGCAGGGGGAGAAGCCCTCCATTTGGGCTTGGCCAATCGGAGATTGAAGGGTGGGAATGGGAGGAAAGCCAGGGTGTTACTCATCTGCCTTCTCTGCTTCAGGTGGCTCTTCCAGTAGTGGCTTCGTATTTCTCATGGGTCCGGTTTTGACTGGACACCGTAAGTCTTCCCAGCTTAAAGGTAGCAGCAGTGTACAGCTATTGCCAATTTGGAGGATACCTGACTATCCTTATTTATCTTGTAACCTGACTGAGTGGTCAGTTTCTTACATTAAATTACCTCTGTTTAAATACTCAAAGTTGCTTTTGTTTTCCAGCTGGACCCTGAACGGTACAACTGATGTATAATATAAGTTAGGTGCCATCTATTGAATCATGACTTCCTCTCAATGATATGGAATCCCCTATTTATCTAATAAAATCAATAATAGCTAATATGTGTCGCGCACTCTCTAATGATTGGGTATTGTGTTAAGCCAGCATCTTCCCAATTAATCCTCACGTAATTTTATGAAGAAGGTACTATCACTATCCTCATTTGAGAAACCTGAGTGACTCAAATAGCTTTTGAGTAACGCATCCAAGATCATGCTCATTAAGTGGCTGAATCAGAATTCAACCAAGGTCTATGTAATTCCAGAGCCCTCACTTTGAATCACTGCATTCTATTGCATTTAAACATATTATACTTATGAAAAACATAGATAAAAGTCAAATATCTTAAAATTAAAACCAACTCATATGTTATAGGAAAAAAATAAGTTATTGAATCCTATGACGGAACAGTACAAGCTCACTTTGGGACAGTGTTCAGATGATGTTTGGGGTCTTTTTTTCTTTCCCTTCATCTTTTAGAAGAGTTCTTTTCCAGTGGTAAACACAACAGCAATTATCAGGCCCAAACTCATATTCTGCCAGCAGAAAGCCCACAGAAGGAGAGAGTATTTGCTGAGAATACTTTTTTAAAAGTCCTAGGGAGAGCCTTGATTGGCCTGGTTTGGGCCATCTGCTCATCTCTGGACCAATTACTGTGGTTTAGTAAATGGGGTCCTACAGTTGTTGAGGCCTGGATCATATATCCCACCTTGGTGGTGGGTCATAGCCCTACTTGACCCACATGGAATGGGAATGGATACCTTACTCTAAAGAAGGATTCTGTCACCAGAAGAAATAAAAGAAGCGGTTCTGAAAAGACAAGGGCCAGGGACATTCAACAGAGGAGAGTTCATGTCCCTTCTTAATCTCAGAAATATAATGAATTCCTAGTTATTTTCCACTTTTTATAAATATCTGAAAAAAACATTTTTCTCATTTTGCACATGTTCTTTAGTTTTTATATTACCATGCATTGGGTTATTTTCTATTGTTTTTCAACTCTAAGGCCTCCCTCTATGCCCTATTCTGAAGTGCTACCTCTGGAGGCTAAAAACTGCATTTCCCACATGATCTTGCCAGCTGCCTTCCTGCTGTGGCCTAATGATTGGACAGTTGGAGGCACTAGAAAGGGACAGAAAGACACAAGGAAGGAAAAGGAACTCATTTCTCATTACCGATTCCTGCCAGCTTCATGCCACAGTAGGGGACAGCTGTGGCTGTAGCCTCTAGCTTCTCTTGCCACACCTGGCATCAGCTGTGCTTTGCCTCCATTGGTGGTTCAAACCCTTTGCACTTGGTACTCCAATGAGACGTCTAAGAACCAGCTGTGCACCAGCCGGGGTAGAGGTGGGGCTTCCTGCAAGTTCAAGCTTCTAGGACCTCCCCACAGATACTTCTTCCCTTTTGTTTCTCCAACCCTACAGGTAGTAGCTGCTTCCGTCAGTTCCCACCTGGTTCACCTCAGTATCCTGGCTTTCCAACATCTGGGTAACCAATTTCCTGTATTGGATCCACTCTAACTGAAATATCTAGCATGGTCTGTGTTACTCTGACTACACAGCCTCTTCAGTCTTAATTCCAGTGACTGTTCCATTGATCAAGAAGGAAAAAAAGGCACTTTCAGCTCATTTCTGTCTTTATTTCAGCTAGTCTGATTTTATGAGCTCTTATCTTTAATGTCACCACTTTTTTCTTTTTGCCTCTTTATAAAATAACAAGAATATACAAAATAGCAAAACAGTTGCACAAATACTACTCTACAGAGCTAGAAGTGCTGCTAAGACTGAACTTTTGACTAGCAGGCAGTAATCATACTTTGAAATGTTTATCATTAAGTGATTCATGAAAAATACACTTGGTATGAGGGTGATTGAAAAATATGTGACTGCTTAACATTTTAAAAGTTGAGAACTGCTTGTATTTGCTTTTCTGCAAAGGAAATATAAAAACTTCGGTGGCTGACTACTGTCACTGGTATAACTAGAACAGTTGTACTGACCATCTTGATCTTCTTGAACATGTTGTGCTTTCAGGAGACAAGTGATGAGAATCTTCCAGCCACTACTAATCACCTACTACACTAGGCAGAATTCTAAGATGGCCCCAAGATTCCTGCCACCTTTTGTACAAGCTGTGTATAACCCCCTCCCTTGAGTGTGAGTGAACCTGTGAATATGATCTATGTCACTGCCAAGATTATTTTACATTATATGGCAGAAGGATTTTACAGGTGTATTTAAGGTCCCTAATCAGCTAACTTTGACCTAATCAAAAGGGGGATTATCTGGGGTGGAGCTGACTTCATTGTGTGAGCCATTAAAAGGAGCTGCACCTTTTCTAAAGTCAGAGATTTAAAACGAGATGGAGTGCTTCTAAAGGGGTTGGGGGGGTCACATGGCAGGGACCTGAGAACAACTTCTAGTAGTGCCTGAGAATGATCCCTAGACCACAGACAGCAAGAAAATGAAGACATCAGTCATACAGTCATAAAGAAATAAATTCTTCCACCAACCTAAGGAAGCTTGGAGGGGGATTTTTTTCCCCCCTAGTCAAGCTTCCAGATGACAAAGCATCAAGTGGATACCTTGACTTCAGTCTTGTATAATGCTGGGCAGAGGACCTAACTAGCCATGCTGAACTCCTGGCTCACAAAAACTGTGAGACACTAAATTTGCCTTATGTTCAGCCACTACATTTGTGGCAATTTGGTACAAAGTAATAGAAGTGTAATGTAGCATATGGGAGGGCTATTCCTTTTGCAAGAGCACCAAAATACATAATAGCCACAAAAAGAAATATGTAAGAACCTAAACTTTTAAAATTATAAGACTTTACTGATGCATAAAAGGGAATCTGGAAAAATGGGGAGACATTAAGTCCCTAAGAGGAAAGACTAAATGATTTATTATCTTGCTCTGGAGTTCAGTCTCAATCTCCTGGGCTCAAGTGATCCTTCTGCCTCAGTCTCCCAAGTAGCTAGGAATACAGGCACATGCCACCACATCCAGCTATTTTTTTTTTTTTTTTTTTTTTTAGAGATGGGATCTTGCTACGTTGCCCAGTCTGGTCTTGAACTCCTAGCCCCAAGGGACCCTCCTGCCTTAACCTCCCAAAGTATTAGAGAAGCATTAGACAGAAGCCACCATGCCCAGCCTAAATGTTTTAAATATATCAAATCTTTAAATCATTTTTATGACAAATAAGAAATGCATTAATAGCCCAATTGGATAAAAAGTAAAGAACAGAAATGTTGAAAGAGTCAGAAATCACAAATGAATGTGAAAATGGCCAATAAACAAGACCAACTTTCAAAGTGGGCAAAAATGTTTAGTACAGTAACATTTAAAGTTGATGAAAGTGTAAGAGATGTGAGCCCCCATATGCTGTAGTGTACAAGAGATAACAATATCTGGCTTACTTATCTTACCGTGCAATTTGATTAATTCTGTGAATGTGTAGCTTTAAAATGCCTGGATGTTAAGGCATTATTAGCTTCTTGCTGAAACCTCAATCTGGACCTCACAGTTACACAGAGAGGGACTATCTGACACCACTGGGTGACCATTTCAACTGCAACAGCAACAGCAGGAATTGGAATTGGGTAGAAGACAGACTCTGGTGGTTCCCTGCCCTCTCTTCCTGCTGATGGCTGCTACCACCACAGCGGTTTGGCTACTAACAGGCATCAGCTGTGACTTGGTTCAGCTTTTTACAGGGCCAGTTTCACAGGCATGTGAAGGACCCCACATGTGGTTTATTGTTCTGTTGACACTTAGAAGGACCCCACTTGTGGTTTATTGTTCTGTTGACACCATTTTGCAATTCTTTGTATTTTTTTTTTGAGTCAGAGTCTCACTCTGTCGCCCAGGCTGGAGAGCAGTGACACGCTGCTCATGGCCACTGCAGCCTTTACCTGCTGGGTTCAGGCAATCTTTCTGCCTCAGCCTTCCAAGTAGCTGGAACTACAGGCATGCACCACCACGCCCAGCTAGTTTTTTTAAAAATTTATTGTAGAGATGATGTCTCGCCATGTTGCCCAGGCTGGTCTTGAACCCATGGGCTCAGGCAATCCTCTCGCCTCCGCCTCCCAAAGTCCTGGGATTACAGGCGGGAGCCACCTTGCCCGGCCAATTCTTTGTAATTTTTTAACAAAAGGCCCTGCATTTTCATTTTGCAATGGGCGGGGCAAATTATGAGATCAGTGCTGGCTTTAGAGCTCATTTGAATTTTTTCTTAATCTGACAAACAGGAATAAAATGTACCTGTAGTTAGACTCTAGCCCAGGAGTGAGCATTCCTGGAACTACCCTGAGCTTCTCCCCTGCCCGACTGTTCCTTCTTTTGACTGTCCATCAATTGGACTCAACTGGACTCTGGGGAACCTGATGGGTTCACGGAAGAGAACCCTGCTGAGCTGAATTCGACTTAGGCAGCACACCTCCTGTTGTTTGGGTGTGGCAAGGCTGTTCTGCCTGATTCCAGTCACTGGTGCCTGAAGGGTCTCCTGCTCCAACCTGGCCCTACCTGGCAGGTAGCCTGGTCCTTGAGAATGCTTTCTTCCAGATGGACAAAGGAGGACAGACGAAAAGGGGCCAGAGGGGGGTTAGAATAAGAATATCAATCAGAAGTGACAGCACTCAAAAGTGAACTTCCGCCACCTCCACCTGAGCCTCAGTTTCCTCATCCATGAATGGGGTGAGCAGAGGCGGTATCTACTTTCAGTTTTGCCAACAGGACAGAGTACGTGCATGGTCCCAGAGCTTAGTAAGTGTTGGCACTTACTCATCAACCATTTGGGTCACGGGACTCTTGGAGAATCTAATGATACCTATGGTTCCTCCCCTTGCCCTTCTGCCCCCCAAAATGTCACTCCCCAAAAAAGGCTTGCGACCCTTGAGGACGGTTCCTGGACCCAGGTGAAGACCCGAGCCTACAGAGTGTTCATTCAGGCGGTGCCATCTTCGGTCCTCAAGCCTCCACCTAG
>CAUYQG010275402.1:0-12646 GCA_963574415.1 Tarsius wallacei | reverse complement strand
TATTCATGGTCATTTTTGTTTCCATATGAATTTCTGTAGTGTCATTTCCAGGTCTGAAAAGAATTATGTTGGTAATTTAATGGGTATTGCGTTAAATTTGTAGATTGCCTTGGGTAGGATGGACATCTTAACAATGTTGATCTTCCAATCCATGAGCATGGAATATTTTTCCATTTGTTTGTGTCATCTTTGATTTCACTGAGCAGTATTTTATAGTTTTTGTTGTAAAGGTTTTTTACTTCTCTGGTTAGGAAGATGCCAAAGTGTTTTATTTTATTTTATTTTGTCACTACTGTGAATGGGATTGTGCTTTGTATTTGGTTCTCTGCCTGTTTGTTGTTGGTGTATAAGAATGTGACTGTCTTTTGCACATAGATTTTGTACCCTGAGACTTTTTCAAAGTCCTTTATCAGTGCAAGAAGGTTTTTGGCATATTCTCTTGGGATTTCGGGTATAGAATCATATTGTCAGCAAAGAGGGATAACTTGACTTCTTTTTTTCCTATTTGGATACCTCTGATTTCCTTCTCTTGTCTGATTCAGCTCAGGCTAGAACTTCCAATACTATGTTGAATAGGAAGGATGATAGTGGGCAACCTTGTCTTGTTCCAGTTTTCAAGGGAAATACTTTCAATTTCTGTCCATTTAGCAATACGTTGGCTGTGGGTTTACCATAGATGACTCTTACTATTTTGATGTATGTTCCTTCTATGCCTAGGTGTTCTAGGGTTTTTATCAAGAAGGGATACTGGATTTTATCAAAAGCTTTTTCTTCATTTAATGATATAACCATGTGATTCCTATTTTTACAACTGTTGTTGTATTAATTACATTTATGGTCTTGCAGATGTTGAACCAGCCCTGCGTCCTGGGGATGCAGCCTACTTGATCATGATAATTTTTGACATGTGTTGTGGATCCAGTTTGCTAGAATTTTGATGGAAATTTTTACATCCATGTTTATCAGGGATATTTTCCTATAGTTCCCTTCCGTTTTTGAGTCTTTGCCCCGTTTGGAGATCAGTGTGATTTTAGCTTCACAAAATGATTTGGAGAGAGTTCTGTCTTTCTCGATTGCCTGGAATACTTTCAATAGAATTGGTATTAGCTCCTCCTTGTATGTTTTGTAGAATTTCACTTGAAAGTTTTCTGTATCAGGGTTTTGTTTGGTTTGGTTTGGTTTTTTTGTAGGTAGTTTTCTTATGATGGAGTCAATTTCCCAGGTTGTTATTGCTCTATTAAGGGTCTCTATTTCTTCTTGTTTCAACCTTGTTAGGTTGTGTGATGTCAGAAAGTCCTCCATTTCTTTTAGGTCTTCAAATTTGTTTCCATATAGGTGTGTATAATAATCTCTGAAAATCTTTTGTATTTCTTTGGGGTCAGTTGTGACTTGATCTTTTGCATTTCTGATTGTGTTGATTTTAGCTTTTTCTTGGTCAATCAGGCTAGGGGGTCTGTCAATCTTGTTTATCCTTTCAAAGAACCAGCTCTTTATTTCATTGATTTTTTTCTGATATGTTTGTCTTCTATGCCCTGTCTTTGTGCTTTTACTTTGGTGATTTGTATTCTCCTAGTGAAGCCAGGATTTTGGTGTTCTTGCCTTTCCAGCTTTTTTAGTTGATTTGCTAGGCTGCTGACTTGTGATCTTTCTATTTTGTTGATGTGTGTTTGTAGAGATATAAATTCCCCTCTTCGAACTGTTTTCATGGCATCCCAAAGATTTTGGTAAGATGTGCCTTTGTTTTCATTTGTTTCCAAGAATATTTAAATTTCTGTTTTGATTTCTGTGTTGACCCAGGAGTTGTTCTGTAGTGTTCTGTTTAGTGTCCATGTCTTTGTGTGTTTTGGGGGGATCTTGATGGTAGAAATATTTATTTTTATCCTGCTGTGGTCTGAGAAGATGCATGGTAGTATTTCAATCTTATGAAATTTGTTTATGATTTATTTATGGTTGGGGATGAAGACAATCTTGAAGTATGTTCCATGTACTGATGAGTAAAACATATTCCATGGCCGTTGAGTAGAGTGTTCTGTAGGTATCTATTAAGTCCATTTGGTCAATCATTGAGTTAAGGTTCCGGATCTCCTTATTGATGTTTTTTTTCTCAATTATCTATCTAGGGTTGTTAGTCAAGTCCCCAGTTATGATAATGTTAGAATCAATATCCTTTTTTGGTTTGCTTAGTAGTTGCTTTATAAATCCAGATGCTCCTATGTTGGGTGCATATATATTTAGAATGGATATTTCTTGTTGATGGATTGAAACTTTTATCATTACACAATATCCTTCTATATCTTTCTTATTTTTTGATAGCTAGAGAGTTGTTTTGTTTGGTATTAAAATCATGATTCTTGCCTTCTTTTGTTTTCCATTCACCTGAAAGTTTTATTTCCATCCTTTAACTTTGAGTGTGCAGGTGTCCTGTGTAGTGAGGTGTGTTTCCTGTAGGCTGCATATTGTTGGGTCAAGCTTTTTTATCCAGTTTTCCATTCTCTGTCTTTTCAGTGGTTCACTTAGCCCATTCACATTCAGGTTGACTATTGAAATGTGAGAGTTTATCCCTGTCATGGGGCTCTTATAAAGTTTTGTTTTGTTTTGTTTTGTTTGCTTGTTTGCTTTCTTTTAACTTTGAGGTTGATATAGGTTTGTGTTTTCAAGTTTGCAGTTGTGGTGTATTCTCTGCTGATTCTGTGTTTTTCCGTTCTCCTGGGAAGCCCATGGTCTTTCTTTCTTTCTTTCTTTCTTTCTTTCTTTCTTTCCTTCTTTCTTTCTTTCTTTCTTCTGTGCTTAATACCTTCTTAAGCATCTCCTGCAGAGCTGGCCTGAAAGCAGTATGATCTCTTAGGGATTGGATGTCTGGGAGAGATTTTAATTCTCTGTCACTGATAAAGCTTAACTTAGCTGGATAGGAAATTCTTTTTTTTTAAAAAAAAGGAAATTCTTGGTTGGAATTGCTTATCTTTGAGAACTTTGAAGATTGGAGACCAGTCTTTTCTAGCTTGTGGTGTTTCTTTAGATAAGCCTGCTGGTGTTCTAATTCTTTCATGTATCTGTTGATCTGTCTCTCTTGCTGCCTTCAGGATTTTTTCTTTTATGCATACTTTGTGTAAGCAGATTACTATGTGTCTGGGAGTTGGTTTTCTCATTTGACTCCTTGCAGGGGTTCTCTGAATCTCTTGTGCTTGGATGGTCATGTCTCTGGTAAGATGAGGGAAGTTTTCTTGGATAACCTTATGGAATGTTTGTTCCAAGGTGTTTCCTATCTCCCTCTCTGCCTCAGGAATGTTGGCCAGGCATAATTTTGGCCTCTTAATATAACTGCACATCTCTTAGAGGCTTTGTTCTGTCTTTTTAAGCTTCTTTCCTATGTTTTTAACTGTTTGGGTTAGTTTCATATTTCATTCTTTAACCTCTGAGACTTTCTTCTGCTTGGTTAATTTTGCTTTCCATGTTAGTCAGTTTGCTGTTTATTTTGTTCATTGTCCTCTTTATTTTCATCATCTCTGTTATCAACTCTTTCATTTTTCTTCTTCCCTTTCATGATTTTTATTCATCTTCTCCATCAGTACCTTGATGTCTGGATTTGTGATCTAAGATCACATTCTGGAGGCTCTTCATTATTTAAGCTTCAAAGTCTGTATTCTTAGGCACTACCTTTCCAGAGGCCTAGGGAGCACCTGTGTTCTTTCACTGATTCTTCCTCATTTGTGATGGATTTCCCCCTCCTTTTTTTCCCCCCCTTCTTTAATTCTGTTGCTCAGTGAGAGGGTGGATAGCTTTCACTTTGCTCAATCCCCTATTCTTCCTTAGGTAGTGCCTCTGAATTTGTTTCTGCTGACTGATGTGTAGAACCCACTTTCCACCACCTTACAGTATGTCTATGTGTTTGGTGGTGTATATGTATTCCCTAAAACCAAATGTAATAAGAGAAAGGAAAAGAACAGAGAAAAAAAGAAGGGAGAAGCAAGGAAGATGAAGGAAAAGAAGAAGAAAAAGGAAAACAAACAGCAAGCAAATGAACAAATAAACAAAGAAAGAAAGAAACAAAACAGCCTCAAAGAAGATACACTCACTCTCAAATATTCCCCTATGCAAAAAAAGAAGACGGAGAAAAAGAGGGGAATCAAACCAGAACACACATACACAAGGATGTGTATGGAGAGGGTTAGCCAAAAAGAGAAAAAGAAAAAAGAAGACCCAAAACTTTTGTGAGTCTTCAACTCCCTCTTGTTGCTTCTTGTGGCCATTTCCAGAACTTCCATTGCCTTTTCCTAAAGTCAGCAGGCTCCTTTTTTACTGGTGTGCCCCCAGCACTGCTTCTTTTGGCTCACTGTGGGAGGGAGCAGGTTTTGGTCTCTAGACCCTCCCCTTTGCTCTCATGGGCAATCAGACTGCTCTTCCCATGGGTCAGATGCCCCGTGGACTGCTGGGGGAAGGGGCTGAATCAGATCAAGACTCATTCCGACACATGTGCTGCTAGGTCTCCCACTCTGACTGCATAACCTCTGTGGATGGGCCAGTTTGGAGGATGGGGCATCTGGGTTTCCAAGCTGGCCACAGTCTTTGGATATCGTGCGCCTGGAGTATCCGCCCTGAAAAACAATGATCCATCCCAGAGGGGTACAGAGAGTGCCCCTCAATCCCAAAATGCAGGCTTCTCTGTCCTGAGAGAGAAAAAGATTATTAAACCCCAGTATATTTAATGTTTAAAGTTGGTGTTTTATAGAATCTTCTATATAGGGAAATCCCAGAACCTTGATAACAATTTTTAAATGCAAAACTAAGAGATTCCTTTTAAGAGCACAATTAGTTATTCTACCAGATTTAGAACATATATACTCTGATCCTTTTCCTCTGTCCCTCAAATTTCCTAATATTTGAGTTTATCGCTCCTTTAACTTTCAGTCAGTTCCATATTTTCCCATCCTCAGAAGGGTCACACTTCATTATTATTTCTCCAGTACCTATCTTTTATGGAAGACATTAATTTGGGGGAGCAAAAGACCAGATCTGGCTGTTCATTGCTATATTTGCAGACTCAAACACTCAATAAATTTATTGTAAGAATCAAACAATTAACTAAGAATGAGCAAAATCCAAATTTTATCCATTGAAGTAATAATGAAATTTCTCCCAAGGTGAAGAAATTATTTATGGAAGTTAGAAACTTATTCATAAATGTACTCATTTTTAATAATAGACTCCTCTAATCTGTTAGTAAGTGAAAATGAAGCACTCACAAAGAAAAAATCTTGCTGCATCTTTCCAATTTTAAAATTGTGTTACTCAACACAGAATAAAGATAAAAAACGTTTTTTTCTCAAAAAATCAACACTCCAACATGCATGAAACAGATCTTACCCATAATAGAACTTAAAGACATTCCTCACTTTATTTATCAGGAGTATTTCTTCAAGGTTCTTGATATATTCCATGCAATTCCACATCAGTCTTTTATACTTTCCAGGATTATGGCTCCTTCTATCTGAATACACTCTTTTGTGATGATGAGGAGGAGGGTGTCTGCTCTTGTTTTCTGAAGTCCTAGCTATGAAGTCACACTGAGATTCATTAGGAGCTTCTCTTCTTCATTGAGTAGTATTATCTATTCCCTATGCCCCACTCCTAATAAAAATATTCTGTACATAGCATATATGCTGCAATAATCTAAATTGAAGGTCTTACTGATTTAATCTGTGATTTTTACAACAGTTTAAATTCATTCAAAATATGTATCGAATCCTGTTACCGTGTGGTAGAAACAAAGACAGAACATTCTTTGAAGAGTTTTTAAACCAGTACAGGAATTTCGATGTTCATATATACAACTTCTACTCACAAATGCCATTAGAGATATAAATCAGCAAGAAAGAAGGCTGGGCATGGTGGCTCATGCTTATAATCCCAGCATTTTGGGAGGCAAAAGCATTGCATGAGCCCAGGAGTTTGAGATCAGCCTAGGTAACATAGTAGACCATGTCTCTACAAAGTATTAAAAAAATCAGTCAGGCATGTCGGTATGTACCTATAGTTCTAGCTACTGAGGAGACCGAACCCAGGAGGTCACCACTGCAGTGAGCCATGATGGTGCTGCTATACTTCAACCTGGGTGACAGAGTGAGACCCCAACTCAAAAATATATATACATAAATCAAGTACAGTTGTTTCTTTCCCCTTATCCTCAGAGGATGCATTCCAAGACCTTCAGTAGACACCCCAAACTGCAGATAGTATCAAGTCCTATATATGTTATGTTTTTTCTTATACATACATACCTATTAATAGGCTTAATTTATAATTACACACAGTAAAAGATTAAACTACTAACAATGAAGTAGAACGATTATAAGTTATAACAATATACAGTAATAAATGTTATGGGAATTGTGGTCTTTCTCTCTCTCCCCCTCAAAATATCCTACTGGACTGTACTCCCCTTTCTTCTTCTGATGATGATGTAAGATAACAAAATGCTGCATGATGACATGAATTGAGGTGGATGACACAGGCATTGTGGCATAGTGTTAGTCTACTACCGACTTTGAATACAAGCACTGTGATACAGCCACAGTCATTCTGACAATCCAGTCAGCTGCTAAGTGACTATCCAGTGCTGGGCGTGTACACATGGGAAGATTCACATCCTGGCTGAGATGGAGCAAAACAGCGTGAGATTTCATCATGCTACCCAGATCAGCACCCAATTAAGGCTTATAAGTTGCTTCTTTCTGAAATTTTCCATTTGATATTTTCAGACTGTGGTTTACTGTGGGTAACCGAGACCATGGAAAGCAAAACTGCGATTTAGAGGGAATGACTGTACTTTGGCAGGTCAAAGGATTCATGTACCCTTCTTCACCAGTGCTGTAACCATCTTCTCTAGGCACTCCTCTGAACTACTGTGTCAGTGCAGAATTACTGCCAAGTTACACAAACCCCCAAACCAGTGACTAAACAAATTATATGTTGTGTTTTTCTCACATCAGAGATAAGTGCTTGCTGGTATCGGTTCACCAGCACATGGATGTCAGGACTGAAGCCTCTGCATTCCTCTTGACTTGTCCCTCAGGGTGGTTTTGTGGTCACAAGATGATGGTCCACATCTGGAACCAATCCACACTGAAGAAGGGCAAAGAGACATACGCTCGCTGAATCTGACCCCTTTGCAAAGAGTTTTCCCAGCAGCCTCACTTCTGCTTACAAATAATTGACTACAATTGGATTATATGCTCACTGTTATCTGCAAAAGAGGCTGAAATTTTGCTATGAATTGAACACATTGGTGCCCCCACCCAAAAAAAAATCCAAATTCTATGAGTATAGAAAAGAAAATGAATGTAGGGTAGGCTACATCATTTCTAATTTTTTAATTAACTTTTCCTAAAATAAGGTTTCTTTACATGCCACTTCTGCTGAGCCATTGGCTCCAGTGACTCCATTAAACTGCCCTAACAAGATCAATATGCTTGAAGTGTTTGCGTGTGTGTGTGTGTGTGTGTGTGTGTGTGAGACAGAGAGAGAGAGAGAGAGAGAGATGGCTTCTGGTTCATAGTAGCACAAAATTTATAGTAAATAAATAAATAAATATATATATATATTTATTTGGGAGAAGCCTATTTCTTTCCAGGAAAGCACACTAATGATATTTCATCCCTTACATTTTTATGCACTGTGGAAAGTAAATAGTCTACAAAGTCTACAATCCATTCTCTCCTTTTACCTATGTAAGACATGAGATCCAAACTAATCTTTAAATAGAAACACAAGTAACAGGCCTATGACATGAAAACTAATGCTATTTGAAATTATTAGTAAAACTTCATACCAGGTAAGACATTTAATTTGTGTTAGTCTAATTCAATAATCTTCTCTTTTGTGTTTTTGTTGTTGTTGTTGTTGTTGTTGTTTTGAGTTGAAGTCTCACTCTGTCACTCAGGTTGGAGTGTGGTGTTACGCTTACGGCCACTGCAGCCTCTACCTGCTGGGCTCTGGTGGTCCTTCCGCCTCAGCTTCTCAAAGTGCTGGGATTACAGGCTTGAGTCACCACACCTGGCTTTTGTGTTATTTTATACTAAGACATGGATACATACATATTAAAGATTGCAAAGATTTATAATTAGGCCAAAATATTGAAATTCCTGAAGATTATACAAGAGATAAATCCAAGGAAACCTACTAGTAGGGTAGTAATTGTTTTTTTAGTTCCTTATATGTCCAGAGAGGCATATAGAAATGTTTACCATCAACAAAACTGTAGAAGTGTAAAGCAGTAATCCACTTAAAGTGGATGTTTAATATAGACTGAAAACACTGCATTGGATAAAAGTAATTGATTTAAATCAATTATCTAGTAGTGGTACTAGTAGGAAGTGGTCTAAAGATGACCAACTCCCCCCCAAAAATTTCCGTCCCCTGTTTATTCAAACACCAAATTAGGTGCTGTTTTGAAGGGGTTTTGCACATGTGATTAAAGTACTATGACATTTAACATTAATATGCAAAAATTATTTGGGAGAGAGAGATGATCTAATCAAACAACATCCTTTAAAAGCAGAATAAAAAGGCAGAAGAGGAGATCAGACAGATTCAAAGCTTGACAAAGATTCACCACACCACTGCTAGTTTAAAGACAAAAAGGAACACATAAGAAAGAATACAAGCAATGTTTAGGAGCAGAGTACAAACCCAGCCAGCAGCCAGCAAGAAAACTGGGACCTCAGTCCTACACACAGGGAGCTAATTCTATCAAGGACCTTAATGAGCTTGGAAGCAGATTCTTCTCCAGAACATCTAGATAAGATGATCCAGCCAACATCTTGATTTTAGCCTTGGAGAGCTCTAGACAAAAAAACCCAGCATGCTGTCCAATCTTCTGACCTACAGAACTTTGAGTCAATAAATGTCTGGCTTTAAGCCATTTCAAGTATGGCAATTTGTTACAAAACAATAAAAAATCAACACAGGTTTTGATACCAGGAGTGGGGTGCTACCATAACAAATGCAAAAAATGTGAAAGTGGCTTTGGACTTATTCGGCGCGTAATAGCTGAAAGAAGTTTGAGAAAAACCTTAAGAATCATGACAGAGTAAGCCTAGATTTTTTTTTTAACAAACTGTTAGTTGAACTGTGGATGTTAGACACACTGCCTGGGAGGGCTTAGGATAAAGTAAAGAACATGTTATTGAAAACTGAGACAGAGGGATCATTTTACTCTAGTAGCAGAACGTTTAGTAGATTTTTGTCCTGAACCGATGTGCAAAGCTGTCTTGTAAATGATAAAGTTAGTTACTTCACTGAGATTTCCAAACAACATGTTGAAGCTGCTGCCTGGTTTAAAATCACTGCTTATGGTAAAATATAAGGGGAGAGAGATAAACTAATGGAACAAAGAGGAAGTAGAACTTGATGCTTTGTGAAATTCTCAGCCTATTCTGGTAGAAAAAGCTGCTGAACTAAGAGATTGCTTCTGAAAGTGTGGCACAGAAAAAAAGCTTAGGGCATGAGAGGTACATGCTTTATCAAATCTTGGAAAGATCAGAAGGTCAGAATACTAAATCACAAGAGATGAAAACTTGCTTCATAGATCTCAATCAAATCAGACAGCTTTTAGGAGTTTTAAGAGTGTTGGCCATCAGCCATTTCAACAAAAGCTAAAGATAGAAAAGGGATTATCTCAGAATGATTTGTGGACTTGAGATCTGTCTAATGGGGTGAAACCCTGTACCTGGGGACAATCACAGGTTCTTGAGATATCTATATCCAATACTGGCAGAATAGACTAAAGGTAAAAAGAGATTACAAGATGAAAGGAGGTTGTTGGATCCTCACAATTCTAGTGGCAGGAAGCAGGCCAAGACTGGAACCAAGAGCCCAGAGGATGTTGCTGAGAGCCACAGAGAATTATTCTCCAGCTTTGAAAGCTGAAGGAGTATTTCCAGTTGGATTTCAAAACTTTTGGACCAGTGACTCCTTTTTATTTTCTACTTTCCCCCGTTTGAGCCACAACCTTGATCATTATTATGCCACTTGGCTGCCCTACCATTGCATATTGGGAGCAGATAAATGTTTACTTAGATTACAATTTTATAGATGAAGTGGAGTTATGCCCATGAACTTCATTCATGCTGATGCAGATTGTTTAAATGATGAGATTTTAAATTTTGAGTTGATGCTATAATGGAATAAGACTTCTGGGGACATTGTGATGGAATGAAGATATACTACGTGTAGAACAGATATGAATCTTCGGGGACCAGAGGGTGGACTGTGGTAGACAGAACAATTTTCCCTCAAAGATGGTTCTTTCCTAATCTCTAGAATATGTGACTGTGAATAGATATCACTCATGTGTTTGTGTAGCACAGTTGAGCTTAAGACAGGGAAACCATGTGGGTTGGCCTAATCTAATCACACAAGCCTAATGTAATCACAAAAAGAGATAAACTTTTCTAGCTGGTGGCAAAGAAGTCAGGAGAAGGACTCAATGTGCCATTGATGACTTTGAAGCTGAGGGAACATAAGCCAAATAATGCAGGTCACCTCTGAAGCTGAGAGCAACTTCCAGTCAACAGACAGCAAGTAAACAGGCATCTCAGTCCTACAACCACAGGGAACTGAATTCTGTTAACAGCCTGAATAAGCCTGGGAGTAGATTCCCCCTCAGAGCCTCCAAATGAAAGCCCAGGCTAGTCACCACCTTATTTTCAGTCTTTTGAGACCCTAGACAGAGTACCCAAACAAGACCACCTAGATTTCTGACTTGCATAGCTGTGGAATAACAAGTAAGAGTCGTTTTAAACCTCTAAATTTGTTACACAGTGATAGAAAACTTATATCACCATGGGAAAAACAAAAAGACTTCGTCATTTTTTTCAAGTGGCATCATAAATATCTCTGTGAGAGTACTATGCATTTTAACTGAGTAACAGATACATTTTACCTGCCTGTGGAAATAATTTGTGTGTGAACCAAGAAATGAAAATTAATCTTAATTGTTTTCTTTCAAATTGAATTTTTTAATATAAAACCAAGAATTTAGAAAGAATAAAGTTAATAAAGCAAAGAAGGACTTTGGTTCTCAAAGTTTTCAAATAATTAATGAACTCAACAAATTATTTTGCGCACCTACCTTATACCAGACAGTATGTGTTGTTAGAAATGAAAATAGACCAGACTTAATGACTGTCCTCAAGAAATTCAAAGACTCATGAACAATAAGCCTAATTATAATAAACATTTATCGGGTACAACTTAAATACTAGGTGTTATGCTAATAATTTATCTGCATTCTTATTTCAACAATTAAAGCGGTAACCCCATGATAAAGAATGTGATAAAAGTACATATTAGACAACACTTACACAAAAGAAACTAGCATGTACAAATATTATTTATAAATAAAATAAGGTAAACTAGCAAGCATTGCTCATGAGGGAGAGTGAGAAGGCTTGAGCTGTTTAAGATGAAGGACTCACAGGATATATAAAGTAAAGATAAGCATTAAAAGCAGAGAAAATCGTGTGTATTAAGTCTTGAAAGCATGAAACAGTGAGGTTTATTTGAAAATTTTGCAAGTACACTAGTCCAGCATGAGAAAAGAAGTTAGCATAGGAAAGACAGGCTAAAGTTAGTCAATGGAAGAATGTGTGTTAGCTGTTCCAAAGCTTTTTCTACTGTAATTACAAGACAAACGAGTTTTTCCACCCACTTCTTAGTTCTTACATTTAAAGAAGTTGACTTTCCTTGAGGAGACAGGTGTACAATAAGAAAATAAGTTATTTAAGAAACCCAAGTGACAAACTACTCAGTGAATTTCACCTAGTCCCACTCACTTATTTTTAACCCCTGGGGATAGTGGGCCCCAGGAAGTTACACTACTTGCCAAAGTCCCATAACTAGAAAGATGCTTGTAAAGGGTCTAGACTGCGGTGCTGTGATTTTCACTCCAGGGATTTTTTTCACTGTGTCCAAGTCATCTTATTAATTTTCCCCCCAATGATATTTTAAAACTTAAAAAGTTTCTTTCTTTGAGAGACTTGAAACATAGCAAATTCTTTTAAGCAAGTGTTCAGAATGAGTTGTACAGCTTTAGAAGTTTAATAATATACACATAATTAAATGAATTGGCCCTCAATTATTTCCTCAAAAGAAGGAAGAGGTAAAACAGAGAGAAAGAAGAGTGTGAAAAACACGGATCTCAGTCTGGGATGTAAGCATTTGGGTTGCAAGTGCCCGACCAATAACAGGGTCCTTCAAGCCGTCAGGGTACTTCAAAATCCTTGGATACACAGAGAAGACAGATGTTAGTTTTCCTCACAAAGTCTTAGAAATTCTGTTCACCTCTAATAAGCACATCACGCCCAGAAACACTATGGTGTCAGATTAGCCTCTTCTTAAACCTGAAATAGCAGGAGACTTTTGCACCCAGACTGTTATAGATGAGCTTCTGGCAACCATTATAATCTATTCTCTAAACTCTTTCTCTACACACACACACACTACTTACCATCATAATACTTACTCACATCTGATAGATAATTTATATTCTTTAGCAAGTGACTCTTCTGATATTTTCCTTTTGGTTTTCCTATATTTTCTAAAAATATGTCACTTCCTGGCCTGGCTCAGTGGCTCATACCTATAATAC
>CAUYQG010275387.1:0-12909 GCA_963574415.1 Tarsius wallacei | reverse complement strand
CTCTGATATTTGGAATATTTTCTTCCACTGTCTGCCACAGCAATTCTGGCATTTCAATCTCATTGGCCTCCTCCATACTCCTAGGAATCATCTTAGCAGAACATCTCTCCATCTTCTAGGTTTCTTGCCAACGTGTTAAATGCTGTGTTCTGAAATTGTACGCCCAAATGACAAAGTCTTTCCAAATCAATCTCTTGTTCCAGTCTCCTTGGGCAAACATCATCAGTGTCCAATCCCATATGAAACGTCCTGGTTCCAACCAATACATGCTGGGTAAGTCTTGCAGTACCTTTAGGACATGGCCCTTTTTTTCCCCCAGCACGACCCCAGCTGGGTTTTGTTTTGGTTTAATTTTGGTGTGGGAGCAGGGAAATAGAGGCAAATGTTGAAAGGCATGTATCCCATGTCCCTGTAAGCAATGGGAGGGATTACCTCTTACTAGGGGAGGGTGAACCACTTCTGCAAGTTTATAGGGTTCTGGGGAATCAGAGGATTTAGTATTTTCCAATGATGTCTGCATGCCAGTGTCAGGGCCCATTATTTTTCCCAGCTAGGTCCTTGATCTTGGCATGGCAGACCTGACTAAATTGGGGATTAGGTGTCTAACTTTCTTTGGAGTTCTCTTACTCTGTTGATTCCATTTTACACCTGATTCTTAGCATTCTGTGTTCTCCTGCTGTAGGAGATGAGGAGCTTTCATTGGTGAATAATTGCTCTACTTTTTTCATTATCTTTTTTCAGATGGCAATCCCGTTTAGCTGGATTCCGTTTTCCTTTTAGTTATGATTTCCTGTATGTTTTTCAACTGCCTGATGAATCCCACCAGCCATGCACTCCCTTATCTAACTCCTTTATGTGGGTATTCCACCTTCTTTCAGTACCTTTGAGAGTTTTAATTGAACTAACACCAGGTGACGAGGACCTTATTGCCAGTAGAATGGGGATTGAGTGATCCAGCTTCAAAACCCTACCTCAGTAATTGCTTTTCCTTGGACTTCTCTTGTTTCCAGTTGCCATGGATTGGGTTTTCTGGGAAGCAGACACTAAGGCAATGTTTAGCATGTCATTGGGACTGCTAAAAGAACACACTACAGACTAGGTGGCTTATTAGCAACAGAAATTTATTTCTCACAGTTCTGCAAGCTGAGAAGTTCAAGATCAATGGGATGGCAGATTTGGTATCTGGGGAGGGCTCACTTCCTGGTTCACAGACAGCCACCTACCATTTGAGGTTACAGCAAGAAGGTGGCTGGGTTTTAGACTTACTTGGGACCAGCTACCCCTTTTTTCTTCCCTATTTTTCACATTTGCATGGGAATATCTATCCTAGGCCTGTTCCACCAGTGTATCTTGGAAGCACATGTTATGATGGTTTTATAGGTTCTGGAGAGCAGTTTGGTTCAGGAGGAATTGTACCCTCAGTCTAATACATATGTAATTTAGATGATATTTGGATGACACTTTGGACTTGGACTTTAATATTGATGCTTAGAACAAACTAAGACTTTTGGGGCTGTTGGGATGTAATGAATGTATTTTTCTACAAGGGCATACATTTTTGGGGGGGCCAGGCAGAGAATACTATAGATTAAATATTTATATACCCCAAAAATTCATATGTTGAAGCTTAATGTTTAGAAGTGGTGCTTTGAGGAAGCAATTAGGTCATAGGGCATTGTCCTAATGAATGGGATTAATGTGCTTCTAAAAAGAGTCTCCACCCTGTGGGACATTTTTCTAGTAGGGGCTCTCTGTGGTGGCCCCTGTGCTGTAGTAGTTTTCTGTCTGGACTGGGGTAGAATTCTGTGCCTGTGTTGAATGCCATGCATCCGTGGCTCCTGTACCGTGTGCATAGAACAGACCATGTTTACGGGGAAGTCTCCAAAGTTTTCATCTCTGCTGTCCAGTGGGGTGGCCACTGTGGTCAGCGCCACACCAGGGCCTGCTGGAACCACACCTGGGACAGTTGAGGAGTACATCACCAGAGTGCAGTGAGCAGAGTCCAAGATAAGATCTCAGGGCTCCCGCTGGCCCCTTCTTTGAAACCATTCTGCCCCTGGGGACCTTGGTTCTGGGCCTATAATGGAAGGGGCAGCCCTGTGATTTCTGAATTGCCTCCGGGGTCATTCTTCCAGTCTTGAACAACAGCTCCTGGCTTCTGTTGAAATAGCTGATCAATCTCCTTATCAAAAGGTTGCTTGGCTACACCCTTAGCATTTTATCATGAATGTCTTTTTCATATATCTTTCAATAACACAGGCTGAGAAGTTTCCAAATCTTTAAGTTTGACTTCTTTTTTTATTAAGACTTCCCTCCCCCCTTTTTTTAGGAGTCAGGGTCATGCTATGTTGCCTAGGTTGGACTCTAACTCCTGGGCCCAAGCCACCCTCTTGTCTCAGTCTTCCGAGAAGCTGGGATTACAGGCACGAGTCACCCTGCCTGGCTAACAGTTCCATTTTTAAGTCATTTCTCTCTTCTTGAATTTTACGAGAAATAGTCAGGAGGAGTCAAGCTGTGCCCCCTGCAATTTACTTAGACATTCAGCTTTGTCATGAACAAGCTCTACCTTCTACAAAACAGTAGAACATAGACAGAATTCAGCCATGTTCTTTGTCATTTTAAAACAAGAATGGCTTTTTCTTCCAGTGTCCAATAATGTTTCGCATTTCTGTCTGAGACCTTATCTGAATAGTCTTTACGGCACATACTTCTACAAATGTTCTATTCAGGATAACGCGCCCAAGAAGATTGAGACTTTCTCCATCTCACCTCTTTCTATCTGAATCTTCATCAGAATCATCCGTATGGATTCATTCATGGCAATGTATGCTTTTTCTAGCATGTACCTCAAAATGTTTCCAGCTTCTAGTTCAAAACTGCTTCCACATTTTTAGTTGTTATAAAAATGCCCTAATTTTCAGTACCAATTTCTGTTCTTGTATGTTCAAGCTGCTATAACAGAATACCATAGACCAGGAGACTTATAAACAATGGAAATTTATTTCTTACAGTTCTGGAGGCTGGGAAGTCCAAGATCAAGCTACTGCAGGTTGAGTGTCTGGTGAGGGCCCTTTTCCTGATTCATAGAGGGCTGTCTTCTCCCTGTGTTCTCACATGATACAGAGAGGAAACAAACTCTCACGGAAATCTTATCATAATCATGACCCTATCTAGTCTTACCTCCCAATGATCCCACCTCTTAATACTCTCACATTAGAGAGAGAATTTCAACATCCAAAGTTTGGGGGGGCAGAATTATTTAGTCCATCCCAGCATGCCTCATGTTCATGAAGGAATGTACTTGGCATCAATACCTGTGGAAGGGAGGGATGAAAGTAGGCAAGCTGCAATGCAGGCTCCACGACAGCCCACGGGGTACTCCAGAGCTAGAAGAGCCCTTAGGAGTTGAACCAAGACGGTAAAGCCTTTTTACCCTGGGGTCACTCGCCACTGATAGGAGATGCCCAAGGAAGGGGCATGACATTGGGTGAGGCAGCCTTCCACAGCTAAGGCAATCCCAGAAGCAGCTCACAGCAGCTGGGGCCACAAGCGTTTCATTGAAGGGGGATCTGGGCAGCACATCACAGTGTCTCCCACAATACAAGTTATGATTGCTTTTTATTGGTATCGTTGTCTCTCCAAGCTCCTGAGACAGAATGTAGCACATAAATAGTAAATATTGTTGAATAAACAGAACTGGGAAAAATGTTTCTGGAGCATCCTTTACAAAAGCTGGCTCTTTACTGAGTATCTGTTGGGGCAACTGATATGTAGGAGTGGTTAGTGAATAGAGAATTCAGGGGTCACTAGGTCAAGTAGTTCTGACCTGATTTGGCTGGCTTGTCCCATCTCAGTAATGTGATCATGGCAGGCTTACAGAGGATTGTGAGCTTGCATCTGGCATGGGTGCATGGCCAAGTTTGGAATGTCAAAGTGGGGGTGATGTGGAGAAAGATATCTGGACACATGGAAGCAGACTTCCCATGGCTTGCACGCTTGGCCACAGAATAAACGGGAAGCACCCCTGTTCCCTTCAAACAAAAGTTGGCCATTCTGCAGTAGAAGCCAGTCAAGAAGCAGATCCCACCGAGATAGGACTCCAACATTTAAATAACCTGTTAAATAGCTTTCATTGTCAATAATCTGATTTGCACTTGGGCAAGACGAGTTGGATGCCTTTGAATGGCCTCAAATATGTCAATATGTAACAAGAAGATAAGGAAGAGAATTAGGTTCAACACCCAGGCTTTTGCTTTACATACTTCATTTTCTTGGCTAGATTGCTAAATAGTTTTATATGGAACCAGAAATTGCTGCCTAATGCTAATTTGTGAACGATACAATCAGTGCTGAGGTAAATGGTATAGAGAATTGATACTGGAATAAATTGGGCTGCATCCCTTTAAATAATGGTATCGACAAAACTTTGGCACAAAGGGCAGGGGGTCTTCCTTAAGCAACAATGCCGTTCCTGAGTGCTGGAGCTTGGGTTTAGAGGCATCTGTAGTCGGAGGCAGGCCCACACCCTGGCTCCTTCATATGCCAGCCCAGTGAACTTGGCTAGTTACTTTGCTTCTCTCGGTCTTCATTTCTGAAAGACAAGTAATAAATGTCATAGTTCCTATGAGGATAACATGTCCAGCTGCATTTAAAACACTGAGCACAGTACTTGGTACAGGACAGCCAATAAATATTAGCTGTTATTAAGTATTACTATTGCTTATCTCCCACCTGAAGTGCTGGAAACTGACCTCCAGGAAGGGTGGATTTGGGGGCAGTCCTAGCAGGGTGAGTCCAGCACTCAGGAACGGTATTGTTGCTTAAGGAAGACCCCCCTGCCCTTTGTGCAAAAGTTTTGTCAATACCATTATTTGCAGCTCATTGCACCGAAAACTAGTACACTCTGGTCCCTCTGGGGGTGCTGCAGATGGGTAGAAGTTCCCAGGTATCAGTGCACACTCCTTTTTCAGGGAGGATTGTGGTTACAATCCCAAGAAAGCCCATGAGGAGCTCTTTGTAGATTTGGGGAAACCTCGTGTTCTCACTGAACTTTCATTAGGGCTGCAAGCTGTTCCCTGCCTCCCAAGTGCACCCCTCACCATTGGTCTGGATCTTCTCAAGGGCAAGAAGCCCTTCTGAACAGTTCTGGGCCCTTGGCCTTGCACAGCCAAAACAATGAGGTGGGTCATTTTCCATAAAGACTCTCCAAGGATGGAAATTCCTATAACTGCCTCTTTCCTCTCAATCCTTTAGAATGCTTCAGGAGTCCTATCCCATTTTTGTGCTTTCATCACTTGACTACTTTATTTTCTGATTAGTTTGTGAGTTCCTTGAGAATGAATGTGGTAACTTGTTCATCTTCCAGTACCCAGCATGGTGACTAGAATGGGTCAAAGACTCAGAAAAAAATGTGCTGACTATTCTATATCTGGGTAGAAAATTCTGGCATGGTATGTAGTATGCATTGGGCCATGATATTAGGTCATGAGGGGAACTTAGGATTAATGGGGTTTCACATTTCTCCATTGCATCCTCTTTCCATGTAGTCAGTTGGGGTGCCTTGAGTCTGCCAGATGACTCTGTTGGGTTGGTTCTTATGAAATACTGGTGCTTTCTAAACCTGAGATGATGGAGGTATTTCAAGAAAGAAGTGGTCTTGGGGAAGGACCTTTCAGAAAAGCTCTACTGCAATGCTCTGCAGAAAACAGTCTAGCCCTAAAATAATATTAGAACTGCTGCTTGCATTACCCCTGAGTTTAGAGAAATTCTCCAGAGGAGCTTTGTTCTCTGAGAAACTGAGTTTTTTGGTTGCTGTTGGCTTTAAGATACTTATTTCAGTAGCAAAAGTCATCCTTGGCTACTTACACAGAGCACTGTCCTTTTAAAAAATTATTATTGTTGCTGTTTTTATTTTAAGCACATAGAAATATGTATATCCAAAGTTTCCTTTTGAATGAGAAGAACGTAGGATACCAACAAGGCCTAGAGGTGATGGGAGGGTCTTTGTGAGCATCAGGGCTGGAGCCCAGGGCTTGCTCAGACTGGTCTGTTCCAGCCCCTCCTCCCTGGCTCCAGGGTCTCCGCCTTGGCTGATCTTAAGTTCTTGTCAGTGTGTGGCTTGGGATTTCCTCACTCTTCTCATTCCTACTTGAATCTCTCTTTTTCTTAGTGCCCTTAGGTTACTTCTTCCCACAGAAGAGCTGGAGACATGCCCCATGGCAAATCATGTGCCCCATTCCACAGAAATGCAAAGAGAGTCTTGGGGCAGCCCGGCATTCAGAAACAGAGGACGAGTTGCGGCGGCCGTCGTGAATCCTCATTAAATACAGATTAAATGGGAGGGAGAAGTTCTGCCATACTTTGTGGTTCAACCTTTTGACCATTTCTACTTCACATTTAATAGAAGAAATTGAACAGAACCAGTTACTAGTGGTCACCGGAATCAAAGACCTTCTGATCCAGGAAATTGATTTCATCCATTCATCTTTGGTTGAATTGGATCCAAACGGTAGCTTGTAATAGTCATTTTAACATGTTGAAATATTATTTCTAAAATAGTCATTCAACGCAACCTGTCTGGAAGTTTTCTGGAGAACAGATATTTTTGGAATCCTTTTGACAGCCAGGCCAGCGCAATCGTGGTAGAGAATGACTAATGAGTCGTCACTTTGTCTCCTAGCCCCCTTCTTGTTAGCAAGCTTTATTGAGAGTGTACTGAACGCTGGCATGATTTTGCTGTGGACAAGCCCTGTGAGAAGGCTGTGGGTGTGGAAACCTACCAATGGCTCCATAACCAGATCTCTCTCCACCAACCGCCATGCCGGCCAAAGGTAATGTGGAGTCAAGCATGGACTTGCGTGGAGACTGACATACATGAGGTTGCCCAAAGTGCTTGATTTATAAAAATCCCTCTTTGATTTCATTTCTCCTTATGAGTAAGCTGGTGTTGTCCAAGGCGGGTGTCCTCATGGCCTTTGATTCCGTTATTGCCGTTAGCAGCGTCCAGTGGTGTTGCAAGCCTGGAAGAGAGGTGGCTTTCTCATAAAAGAGACACAGTCCTGGCCGGGGAGCTCTGAGGTGCCTCTGAAACTGCGTGGGTCTAAGGACCTATCACTCAGGCATCTCACATGTCCCCCATGGAGCCGGACAGTAGGCAGGCTGTGGCCCGTACTGTACACCACCCAACACTAAATGCATTCTTCTTAGGGAAGGAGAACTTGTGTGTTTCTGAACCAGTTCTGGAAACCGTGAGTGGCTGAACTCTTCACACCAAGGGGGAAGAGGATAGTGGAGACAGAGCCTGTGCTGACGAATGGTTACTGCCCACCTCATAAAACGGTGAGAGTGACTATCAGGCGACAGATGTACATGCTGCTTCCAATCTCAAGAAAACGGGCCTCATAAGGAGGCGAGAAGGTCAGCAAGGTTCCCCAGGCCGAGACCCTGCGAGGTCTGATAAGAGAGGGAACAATTTTAAAAATCAATGGAATATTTACTAGAGACACAAGCATAGTCCTCAATCTATGGTAAAGGATGCTTCCCAGGTATCTATAAATTAGATGCTTGTCCTTCCATGTGGGGCTCCTAGAAACTGGTGAGAGGTACACGACAGAAAAAAAAAAGCCCTCTCCATATCAGAACCCTCCATGATAGACGGCATCTCCCACTGACATTTTCATTAGCAGGAAATTTATGTTCCTATTTCTGTCTGTTGTAATGACCATTCATAGCCATAGCGTGGTAGCGGCTAATGGACAGGAATGGAAAAAAAATTCTTTAATTAATGCAGAAGTGAAGCATTTTCTTTCTGCACTTTGAGAAGCCAAGTAATTCACAGCAGTTCTTGGCACTGGAGTGGAGGTAAAATAATTATACGCAATTTCTAGTGATTAAAAGATTGTAAAATAATTCTAGTTACATCTTAAAATTATTTATTTTGTAAATGAGAAAGAGTGAAGAAATGGAAATAATGAGTTCTGAGGCTCCAGGCAGACCCTGAAGAAACTTCCTCCTGGGTTTCTGACTGCAGACGGTACCTGGTTTCTGAGATCAGGGACTGAGGTCTGCCTGGACGTCTGTTCAGCCCCAACCCCTGCTCAGATGGGCTGGGGTTTTGCTACTCAATAGTGGCATTCCTCTCTGAAGCTCTCTTGGTTCCTCCTTTGCATTTAAAGTCTTCTTTTTAAAATAAAAACGCTCATGTGTTACTATTTTATTCAGTTCCTTGCATGTTGTCCAGACTTGGAAGGGAAACCAGCCCGTCTCTGGGTCCTTTCTTTGAAGCAATGCTCTTCGGAAGAGAAGCCTTTTTCATCACCACAATTGCCCCGCAAGGGTGTTTTTGTTTTCTTTTTTGAAGATCCCAAGTCAGGCACCAGAAAAGCCATGCCGGATGCCGAAGGTAACACAGCCAAGCAGCCCAGCTGACCGGCACAGGTCTACAGGCTTCATGCTCCTTCTTCTCCCAGGACCCAGGTTTACCTCACAGACATTCCTCCTTCCTCTCTTTTGAGAGCCTGTGGAGAATACACCACCGGGGAAAGCAACGTAGAACAAGTCGCAGAGGAACCAGGAAGAAAAACCCTAGGCGGGGCATCCTAGGCCCCCGTGCTTCTGGAGAGAAAAGCCGTCGAATGGGTCATACGTTGTCTCCATGCAAGGTGGCTCAGTCCGCCCACACTCTGCTACTTCCTGGTGGCTCATGAGGAAGGGACACTCTCTGTGGCAGTGGGACAAGGATACCTCAGCGAGTACTGAGCAACTCAGAGCAGGAAGAACAGGTCTCCTATCTTTATACTCACAATGGAAAGCCTGCTCAAATCCCAGAGCGGAAGGTTCTGGGGCTGGAGGATCGCAGGATATGCCATCTGACCCATGTAGTGAATGAAATGATGACATTTTATCGATTGTAAAATGTGTTGATGGTAGTTGTTCGTCATCATATCCTGAACAATACTACAGATGCTTATATGTATTTATATATTACACAAAATGTGTCTGAAATTGAGTATACAAAACCAGATGGACAAATTTACAGGTGATTTCAAGTGTTTTTTAAGGGTAATTTTAACAAGGTGACTTTCTCATGCGCTAACAGAAGGGCCTAGCTCTCTAATGAGAATAATTTCACCAGATTAATAACTATGGCTTTCATCGGTTGTGCCCCTGCCTGACACACTGCCTTTCCAGCGACATATTATCCTCATTTCCTGAGATGTGAGAGTTACATATAAATAAATACACATTTGGAGCCTGAAAGATCCGATTGGAAGGGGAATCTGGCCACTTCCTGGCTGTTGCAATGCAGGCACTTACTCAACTTCTCTGAGCTCAGCTCATGGCAACCGCAGCAGTTGTACAAAGGCATTCCCGGAAGGTCTGTGACATGTCTAGACACTCCCCTTCTGATAGCCGCTGAGGTTTTCTCCTTTGACTTGTCTTTGCACCTGTATCTGTGTGGGACTGTTTCTGTAAACCAAATGGTACCACTGATTTCTCTGCATCTGTCCTCTCAGCAGTAACACATGGGCCTGATTACTGTACCTTTACGGAAAATTTTGAAATCAGATCGTGTTGACAGATGTGCATATTATTTATTGAAGTCACCTTTGATTGCTTTTAACAGCACTTTTTAGTTTTCAGTGTACAGTCTCAAAATAATTTATTAGATTTATACTAGGAATATTTTGAACGATTGGAAATGATACTGATTTTAAATTCTTGGTTTCCAGATATTCATTGCTAGTGCTTAAAATCATGATTAACATTTTTATGTGGACCTTTTATCCTGTGGCCATGATAATCTTACTCATTAGTTCTAGAAATCTTTCTGTAGATTCTTTGATATTTTTCAAGTATACAATTATGTCTTCTGTGGATAAGGACATTTATTTTTTCCTTTCCCATTTGCATGCATTTTTTTCTTGCCTTATGGCTCTGGCTTTTTCAATAAGATGTTGAATAGGATTTCTTAGAGTAGACACTCTTGCTTTGTGTGCTATCTTGGGGAAAAGCATCCAGTGTCTCATCATATGATGTTTCTTGTAGGTTTCTTGTGGGTTTGTTCAGTTTTTATCAGATTGAGGAATTTCTGTTCTATTTCTAATTGTGGAGAGGTTTTTGTAATAATAAATGGATGTTTAATTCTGTCAAATTTTCTCCCTACCTCAGTTTATTTATTTGCCTTTTTCTTCTTTAGATTGTTAGTATGGTGTATTACGTTAAATTACTTTCAAATATTGAATCAGGCTTACACTCCCAAGATAAATTTTACTCAGCCATGGTCTATTATTACTTTTATATATTGTGATATTAATGTGCTAACATTACATTGAAGACTTCTGCATTTAGATTTATGAGGGATATTAGTCTAGAGTTTTCCTTTCTTGTGCTGTTTTTGTCTAGTTGTGGTATCAGGGGCAATGCTGATCTCCTGAGCTAAAAAGTGTTCCCACTTTTGTTATTAGGAAGAGATTGTATAAAAAGTGTGTTGTATCTTCTTTGAATGTTTGTTGGAACTTGTTAGTGAAGCTATCTGAGCCTGGAGTTTTTATTTTCAGATTTTTAAAAAACTGCCAATTCAATGTCTTTAATAATTGTGTGATTATTCAAGTTACCTGTTCTTTCTTGGATAACTTTGGTTGTTTGTGGCTTTAAAGGAATTGGTCCATTTAGTCTAAATTGTTAAATTTATGCACATATAGTATTTCATAGTATTACCTTATTAACCCTTCAATGTCTGTGAGGTCTGTAGTGATGTTTCTTCTTTCCTTCCTGCTGTTTATAATACATTTTGCCTCTCTCTTTTTGTCAGTCTAGCTAAAGTTTTTCTTCTTTTTAATTTTTTTCTAAGATTCAGCTTGATTGCATTAATTTTCTCTATTGATTTTTAATTTTTATTTTCTTTTATTTCTTTTTATTATTTCCTTCTTCTGCTGACTTTCCTTTATTTTGTTCCTTTTTCTAGTTTGTTAATGTGGAAACTCAGACTGTAGATTTGAGGTCTTCCTTCTTTTCTACTGTAAACTTTGAATTCTATAAATGATTTTCTAAACACTGATTTCAGTGTATACCATAAATTTTGACACAATATCTTTTCCTTTTCATTCTGCTAAAAATATGTCCTAAGCTTCCTTGAGGGTTTTTTTGCTCATATAATTTTTAATGTAATCGTAACGTAGTTTTAAGTTTACAGAAATACTGAACAGAAAGAACAGAGAGTTCCCATAACCACCCCCGACCTGCATAATTTTCCCGATTATTAACATCTCACATGGGTGTTGTACATTTGCTATAATTGACGAACCAGTGATGATATAGTATTGTTAAAGCCCATAGTTTGCATTATGGTTCATTCTTTGTGTTATACAGTTCTATGGGTTTTGCCAAGTGCATAATGTCACATATCCACTGATGTAATATACAAAAGAGATTCGATACCCTAAAAATGTCTCACACTCCACCTGTTCATCCTTTTACTATCTCACCCCTCCAGCCCCTGGTAACCACTTATCTTTTGACTGTCTCTACAATTTTACCTTTCCCAAAATGGCACACAACTGGAATAATATAGTATGTACTCTTTTCAGACCGGGTTCTTTCACTAAGAAATGTGCGTTTAAGTTTTTTAAATGTTTTTTCATGACTGGGTAACTCATTGCTTTGTACCACTGAATAACGCTCCCTTGCATGGATGTACCACTGTTTAACCATCCCTTAGCTTCTTGAAGGGACACCTTGATTCCTTCCAACTTTTGTCAATTATAAACAAAGTTGCTATAACCATCGTGGGCAGATTTTTGTGTGGTCATAAGTTTTCAGTTCCTTGGGATAAGTACCTAGAAGCACGATTGCTGGGTCATTTGATAAGACTATGTTTGGCTTTGTGAGAAACTGACATATTGTCTTTCAAAGTGGTTGGCGGCTTCCAATTCTCACCAGCAATGAATGAGAGTTCTGGTTACTCCACGTCCTCATCAGCCTTTGAGGTCGGCAACATTTTGGACTGTGGACCTTCTAATAGGTGTGGTGTGATATCACGTAATTGCTTTAGCTTGTGATTCCTAATAATATGTGATTTTGAACATCTTTTCATAAGCCTCCTTGCCATATGTATATCTTCTTTGGTCAGGTGTCCATTCAGTTCTCTTGTCACTTTTTAATTGGGTTGTTTACTTTCCTATTGTCGAGTTATAAGAGTTTTTTGTATATTTTAGATACAAGACCTTTATCATTTAATTGTTTTACAAACATTTTCCCCCAGTATGTGGCTTGTCTTTTCATTGTCATAATAATGTCTTTGAAAGAGAGGTTTTTAACATAAAGTCCAAGTTATCCATTTTTTATGGATTGTTTATTGCCAAACTCAAAATTACTTAGGTTTTGTTTTCCTGTTATCTTTTAGGAGTTTTATAGTTTGGCTTTTAACATTTCAAACTTTGATTTATTTTGAGTTAATTTTTTGTGAAAGATGACAGATCAGTATTTAGAGTTTTGTTTTACTTTTTTTTGCATGTGTATGACCAGTTTCAGTAAAATTTGTCAGAACACTATGTTTCGTCCATGTGATTGCCTTTGTTCTTTTGTCAAAGATCAGTTTACTATGTTTGAGTGGGTCTATTTCTGTTCCATTGATCTATTTGTTTATTCTTTTGCCAATACTACATTGTCTTGACTGATACAGCACTACAGTAAGAACTGAAGTTGGGTCCTTTGACTTTGTTCTTTTTCCTCAATATTTTGTTGACTGTTTTGGGTCTTTTGCCTTTCTTTTTTTTTTTTTTTTTGAGTTGGAGTCTCACTCCGTCGCCCAGACTGGAGTGCAGTGGCCGCTCCCGGCCACCGCAGCCTCGACCTGCTGGGCTCTGGCGATCCTTCCGCCTCAGCCTTCCGAGTAGCTGGAACTACAGG
>CAUYQG010275371.1:0-11686 GCA_963574415.1 Tarsius wallacei | reverse complement strand
TACATCACATAGAAAAATGACATTGTTATTCATGTCACAAACCAGTTATAGATAAGTTTTCCATTCTTTACTTAAAAGAAAATGAAATGGAATATTTCTTAATAAATAATACCTAATGGTATGATAAACATTTTATTGTTTTTTTCTAATTTTAGTTGGAAAATAAATGTTGTGGTGAGTCATGTAAAATATTTTGTCAATATAATTACAGTTTAGTTATTTTTATATATTAAATAATTTTGGCATATATGTTTAAGTGCTATTTTATTATAAGGCTTCTTCTAAATAATACTTCCAGAAAATTTCCTATTTTAATGGGATGATTTTGAGAAGTAACTTAGTACTTTTAACACAAGTATAGAATTAGTTTTTTCTGAGATATGTTCTTTTTCAAGAAATCGTATACTACATATGAAAAAGTCCAACATATATCACTACACACAAACACACACACACACACAATATTGCCTACCATCTTCACACTTCTTTAGTTTACCGATTCATTTTTTCTTTTTGATCAGAAAAGTTTTCAAGTAGTTTCTAAACACTTGTGTAGATTATAGCCTGAATTCTTGCATATCTTAAATGGCTTTATTCAACAAAAATTTGTGAATAACTTCTCTATGTAGAGATTCTTGTCCTGCAGTCCATATTTGTCCTCCTCAAGATATTTTTTTCACTTTTTTGAAGTTTCTAAAGTTTATGTTTAAGTGCTCATTTAGTGTCATTCCTTACAAATAACATTCAAATTATTCTGTTTGTTGGGTATAAATCCTCAACAAATCGTGTCTTTGCTGTATTCCAAATTGAGCTCTGTCACTTTTGTTTGCTACAGTCAAATAAAAACTGTTTTGTCATATGGAACAAATGGTGAATAATTTCTCTTTAAGACTTACCTTGAGTTCATTAATTTATTTCTTTTTTGCTTGATTAGAAAAATATTTTCATGCAGCTTCTACAGATTAGTTATACAGATTATAAATGCTAAATCTTTGCTTATTCTAGACATCTTTCTTTATAAAGACTTGAAATGCTATCCTTTCTAGATATAGTTTCTTGGCCTACAGCCCATATTGCTCATCGCTGATATTGTTTTTTACCCATTTCCAAAGTTGGACTTAATATCCTTTTGTAGTTTCATTCCTTTTAAGTTATATATATTTTTCCCCCCTCCACTGCTTTTTGGAAATTTGTATTATTTTCTCTTTGTCCTTGAATTTCGCAAGTTTACTCATAGTACATCAAGACATGTCACTTAACATTAGTTTCACATTGGGCAAGCTTGAGTGTTGGATTTGAAGGAAGTGAATCTTAAAAAATTCAATTAAACTGCTCAAAAACATAGGTGTTTGAACTCTGGGGACTTAATTTCAGAACATCTATGATTATTGATCTCATTATGTTTCCTAGAATATAAATAAAATAATCCACTGAGATTTCTTTTCAGAAAATGAAAAGGAAGCACAATTAAAAGTAGATATTATTATTACCACAGGCTCGAGGCCCTTTACTTATTTTCTTTTTCATTAGATGCATTCAAATCTGTTTTAATTTTTTCTACACTGTTGTTCTCTGGAGCAAGTATAATATTCCATATGTGACCTGATCAGCACTGAGATCAGCCTGATTTAGAGCAGCCTCCTTGTACTTTTTATGTTTCTACCAGTGTAGGTTATAGCCTCATTAGCAGCTTTGGTGGTTCTATCATGATGCTGACTGAAACTGATCTTAAAATTTATTAAAATATTGACTAATTTTTATATCTGTTGCTAATCTGTTTGTACCAGCACAGTTGAGTCCTTTGACCCAAATACAGGATCTTACAGTTATCACTTCTAAACTTAATACCGTTAGATTCAATCTAGCACATAGGATTCTTATTGAATTACGAATCTCTCTTAATGCGGTTTTACAATTAGCAGCTGCTATACAATTTCAGTTGTGAATTTATATTGCACTTTTCCTAAGCCATTAAACTATGTGAATACACAAAAGAGTAATGGAGCTTTAGAACAAAGTCCTGCATCTGATAGTCAGACAAGGTTATTTAACAAAATTTCAAACTATTTGGTAAACCATCTAACCTGACAATTTTGCCATCTAGTTCACAAAAATTCCAGAAGGTTCCTTGTAGAATACTGCTGCTGAGGATCAGAGATTGGAAAGATTCAGTTCATACAAAAATATTTGGGTCTGTACACCTTTTTCATAAACCAACCATAAAATAGTTATATATTTTCCTTATTGTTCTTATGCACAGTAAAATTGGTTTCACAGTGATAATTTTTTTTAAGAAACTCATGCTTTGGAAAATTTATTTGGAATATTGCCTGAAGTTAACATTGAAGTCATTAAATGTTTGTTTCTTTCATGAAATATCCACTTTAAATGTGATGTACATTTACAATGCATTGCAACATAGGAAAAAAAAGAATATGATTGTAGAGAAAGAAAAAACTGAAAACGGGGCAAAGGAACCATCCTAGAAATAAACTACTCTGCATGCTTCAGTGACATTTTGCTACATTTGATAATTTGGGGAATTACCATAAATTTTTCACATTCTGTCCTCAAAATAGTAAGCCTGATTCCCCTTCCTTTGGTGTATGCTGATCTTAACTAACTCACTTCAAAAAGTGGATATGGCTAAGGTGAGAAAGTGTAAGTAGGTCATACATGATATTAAGATTTCCACTTCGTTCTCCAGGATCTCCATTCCTAAAGAAAGTTAACAGACATTTAAGCAAACCATAGAGAGGAAAATGTAATAACATACTAAGTGAGCCATGAGAGTGAGCCATGTTGGAAGCACATCCTCCAACCCAGCCAAATTGTTAGGGAACAGCAGCCGGGAACAACATTCTGACATCACACAAGAAGAGAGTCTGACACAGAACTACCCAGCTAACTCATTCCCAAATGCCTGACCCATAAATTATGTGATAATTTAAAGTTCCATTGTCTTAAGCACACATTTTTTTTTAAGGGAGATATGTTACACAACCTTATATCACTGATATGAGAGGTATTAGAGACAACTGATCTTGGCCAATGTTTTATTTCAGATATTGGGGAATATATATATACACAAACACACATACAATTCAGAGCTGCCAAAACTTAAAAGACTTTTAGTTTTTAAAAATGTGTTATTAATCCTACTTAGAAAAGCAAAGAATTCTTCTAAAGACTCTACATTACTTAAACCATAGTATGTATTTATTGTGCTCCCATTTTTTGTGTGTTTGAAAGAAAGTCATTTCAGATTTTTAAAGTCAGTCAGTATATGATTGACACTTACAGGTACATCTTGGAGCAGGAAACCAGCCACCATGTGTGCATTTTGCCTTCCTTCCCCAGGCTGAAGGACAAAAGCCATCTTTACACTCATGTGTGACTTCATCTTCAATTCTGTGCTTTTCGTTTACAGGTGTGTAGATACCATTTAGAATATAGGGAGGATCACATGTTTCTTCTGAAAAGAAAAAGGATATTAGAAATCATTAGTCATTAAAATAATAAGATACATTCCTACTACTGTAAAAATGCAAGTAACAAGGATAGTCAGAGTAGGGACCTATCAGTGTTAACCATCTTCGTATTTACTGGGAAGTCTTTCAGGTGTTCAAATAGAATCTTAGATAGTGGGTTCAGACTTTTTCTTTATGTCATGTTTTTCAAATTATCCTTGAAATTTCTATATAAATGTTGATGATATGAAAATATTTAATGGGGATAAAATGACATACTGTCTTAGTACATTCAGTCCTCTACAAAAAATTACCTTGAACTGGGTAAATTAATGCTCACAGTTCTGGAAGCTGGTAGTCCACAATCAGGGTGCCAGCAGATTTGACGTTTGTTAGGAGTTCTCTGCATCCTAGAATGTGCCTTCTAACTGTGTCCTAAAGTGACTGAAGAGGTTAGCAGTTTCTCTCAGCTCCTTACGAGATCTTCACTCTTATGATCTATCACCTCCCCACATCTTAATACTGTTGTGTTGTGGATTTGGTTTCAATGCAAAAATTTTGGGAAGGTATAATTATTCAAATCATAATAGATGTCATATTTCATATTTGTCCATAGCCAGTTGTTACTCTTCTGGAGAGACTGAGGTCTCTAAGCAATCCTATTTTTAAAAATTGTCTCATTGTCTGTGTGGAAAATTTTCACTCTTATAAGTGTATATATTAAAATAAAAATGTCTAGTATTCAACACAATAGCTGTTCTTACAATTCTTATGTAAGAACCTATAAACATTTTATTGGAAATGGGCATCTATCAAACTAACTAACGCTCTGATTTTCTCAGTTCTAGAAAAATATAAATAATTTTTCTATCTTGATGGTTCTGATCCCTCATCATAACTATATATACTATATATTTAGAATCCAAAAGTTCAAAGTAGGACTCACATTGGTACTCAAGTTTGGCCCTGGAGTAATGGTGAAATCAGAGGGATCAAATACATATGTATGTAGTTCTTGTTTGAGTATGTAGACTAACATAGTCTCTCTAACAATGGGAAAGGGAGAGTGAGTGAGAAACCCTCAGAGTTCCACACCTCTGCCATGGACCATTACAATTTTAGTCATAGGAGAGCCCCATTGACACTCCTGGGGCCTTCAGACTAACAAGAGAGCCGCCTGAAGACTGCAGAGTCACTGCTGGAGTCCAAGTGGAATTCCAGAGGCTTTCATTCCCTGAGCAGGCCAGGATTGGTTGTGGCCACCCTGCCAGGAAACTAATATGTTTCCAGATAATTGAAAGCTAAGGGGGCTTGTTACCACTAGACCGGCCCTTCAAGAAATGTTTAATGGAGTCCTGTGGGGTAGCATGAAAGAATACTAAATGGGAACTAGAAGTTTTATAAAGAAATAAAGATATCAGTAAAGGTAAATACACAGGCAACTGAAAAATGCTAGTGTAATAATAATGGTTGTATTTCCACTTTTATTTCTATATGATTTAAGAGACCAATAAAGTTTAGAAAAACAATCATTAAACTTAAGGCTTATGTCATTGTAACTTTGATTTGCAACTTCAGATGTTGGTATGTACACAATTTAAAAAATTTAAAGATTTATATTTATATTTTAAACTTTTGAGCATAAAATGTAGAAGAGGTGTACTTTTATAACATTCACAACTAAAGATGTGGGAATGGAGCTGTTAAAGGAGAAAAGTTTTTGTATATTATTTATGTTAAGTTGGTAAACTCATTTTAGAGTGTTGTAATATGTAATAAGCATAAATTAGAGTGGAAGTAATAGGTTCACCTTGGAGGAATTTTAAAAAGCCATTGCATACATTCTTGTCTTCTCTTCCTAACAGTTGCTTTCACCATGGGAGCACATGGAGAGATTATGTCTTTGCCACCTAGTTTTAGAATTAATACAATGGACAGAGATCCCTTCTGACGTACATTGAAAATAAACATGAGCAGGACATAAACTTTGGTTTAGGAGACTGTGATTTGAGAATACATTTTTCTCATTTTAATAAGATATCCTGCTCTATGAATTTCAAGCCTTTTATATATGAAGACAGGCAATGGTATTCTTATCATTGGCCTAACATGAATCTCACATGGCTTATCATTTGCTTATGCTCATTACCTCATTCTAACATATTTTCTTAACAGTGTCTAAAAATGGAGATCACTCAACTACGTAGTGAAATATATTTTCCAAGGAGCTGCTTGTGAGCTCAAGTCAAGCATTAAAACAAAAATAAATTATAAGATCAACTCAAAAGTTAACTGCAGTTTTTGAAATAGAATATTACTAAAACAAGGTTTTTATGCATCATTTTGAATCACATGGTTGAAAAAGCAGAGAGCTTATAAGAGATAAACTGTTCTAACCTCCACCGTAAGGCAGTATCTGTAAAAGTCACTCTTGCAGAAGGTCACCCAACCTTTGTTTTCAAGTAGGATAAACCACTGTTAACTGTTTCACTCACTGTGTCAATTCTCATCAATAATAGCTCACTCCCCTTCATAAATGGTTGGAAATATCTCAAGACAGTCATTACCAAGCTATAGCTGTATCTTTTTGCTATCCTTCTTATGCTATAATTTTTCAAATCTCTTTAGCTATCCACCCACTCTCTTCCATGCCATGATAGTTGGAAACAATTCTTTTCTGATGTGGTAGACTAAGTAGAGTACCTTATTTCAGATATCATTTTTGGTTGCCAATCAACACATTTGACAGTAATTCTTTTACTCTGAACAAAATCCTTCCATTATGAAGCCAAAAAGAGATATTTTTGCCAGTAGCAACATCATTCTCTGTTCATATTAAGTCTATTAATGAAAATCCTCATTTCCCTCCATTTAATGTCATTGTCAGCTGAATATTTCCTCATCTGGCATGAATGGAATTTATTATTAAAGCTAAATACAAATTTTGCTTCCATTAGATAAATATGTCTACAAAAAATAAAAATTCTGTTTTGGCTTGGATGTTTCATGAATGATGTATTTATTAAAATATTTATTTTATTATAGAAAGAAGTTATATTTTGAGTAAAATTATGTTGCTAATTTTACTTACTTTGAAGGTTAGTTAGTTCCATTGAAATAAATGGTATATAGAAATATACTTTAAATGTACATATACAGTTACATATAGACATAGGTTTGCAGTGAAAACTATTTTAATAAGTTGCAAAAATATTACCAGCTATAGTTGTTGGTAATTCAGCAATTCTTTGCAGAACACCATGTTGGAAAAATTAAGTCATTCACATTGTATCTCTGAAAAGTTGCTAAATGTCTAGATTTGTGGCAACTTTCCATTTCCAATCAGTTTTTCTATCAAAACTAATAAACAAACAAACAAACAAACAACAACAAAAGCCCTGGGAATATTCTTTGAAATCATCTTCTCTTAAACATTTTCCCCTGAATTATAGCTGCCATAGCTAGTTTCCTGATCCTGATCTCTCATATTTATACTCGATTTTCCTGAATATAAATTATTGACCTTTCATCTGGTTCTTTTATTGTTCCACTTAAAATATTTCATAGATCCCAAATCAGTTTACAGGGTCGAGAACAGCTTCATTCCACCTCTTCTACTTATACTAATGTAGTGTGTCATCTCTTTGGTACTTCTGCAATTATCAGCATTGGCTTAAAATTAACTTACAATGAGTTGTAAGTTTTACTGAATTCTTTTCACATCTGTAATCATTTAAGCTTTAATAGTACACTAAGCTATTTTGAATTAAGTCCACAATATTTTTTTACTGCTTTAAAGCCTTTTAGTTTTATTTTTTTAAGTTGAAAGATTTCTAGGGCACATTCATTACTATTTTTGTATAATATTATACAGAATTTCTCCTAAATCATTAACAGAACATTGACACAAATGTCTGAAACACCAGGTCTGAGGAGAGAGCCCTTCATCTGCTCCTCTATTCCTTTATCAATCAGCCAGCAACTATGTTATAGTTACTTAATAGAATTATAGACTATCAAATCAACATTGAACTAAGCAATTTGTTCACTTTATCCACAAAAATTTCAGGTAGTCCCTTCTAAAAAAATCTTTCTGAATTTCAGATAAATTTGGGCTGATACATTTCCCAAATCTTCCATTTGCATAAATCAGCTTCATTAGTTTCCTTTTATACCCTAACCATAGGAAAGTCTACACTTTTACACTGATAACAGATTCCTCTCTAAGGAATCATACAATTATATAATTTGGAGTCATGTTTTGTTTCAACATTAATATATTGGTCTTTAATTTTAACCAATTTATTTTTATTTCTTGGAATATCCAAATGTTAAGTATGAAATACCATGACACGAGAGTAACATAGTGGTTTTCAAACTGCAGTCTGCATCAGGATCATCTGAAAGGCATGGCTAACTCATATTACTGAGTTTCATCCCTTGAGTTTCTAACTCAGAAGGTCTGAGTTGAGTATTTTTTAGTTGTATATCCAACTTTCTCAAGTTTTGTTAAGCTGTTGGTTTAGGGTCCATATATTAGCAATGATTATTCTTTGAAAAAGAGACAAAAAATATGACCATAAATCAGAAAAAAAATTTGAAAAGTTTAGGAAATTATTTCCAGAAATAAAACACTTTATTGAGTTTGGGAGTATTTTGCTGTTAGTTGGCATACGTTCTTACCATAGTTTGAATTCATGAATAGGCTAGGCCATATTATTGACATAAAAATATATACAAACATACAGATGTACGAATATATATGTATACATATGGAATGCTGAACACCACCACAATTTAAATAGCATATAATTTATAAATTTCTTCCAAAATTCTAAAACTAGTGGTATAAAATAATATTTACCTGTCTGCCACTGCCATGACAAGCACTATTGGATCTGTTAAATCATATGGTAAAAGAAGCAGAGGAGCTTGCATGGCATCCTGGACCTGTTGCAGAACCTTCTCAGTCAGGTCTCTATTCAAAAGTAGTAGCTGTTAGGGTGATTTAGTAAATGGGCTGAAGGAGCATCCCAAATGAGGAATGTATTGCCTCCAAAATGTAGAGAGACCCACTAGGTGTTGTGTTTCTTTTTTTGTTGGAAGAGGAGAGAGATGTAGTAATATGTGCCCCACTTTTTAAATAAAATTTTAATTTTAAATATGTGGAGTACAATTCAGGGTTAGGCATAAAAATGTTCATTTTGCAGGTACCCACAAGGGATGTCTTAACAAACTTCATGCTACTGGACCTCTAGAATTTTAACTGATATAAAAGTTTCCTGCTTATTTGTTAGATTTGTTTTTCACCTTCCATCATGCAAATGTCTTACTGGTGGGACTAGAGTAATTGCTACTTCTTGTTACCTAGGTCCAATCAGTAGAATGTCATCAGTGTCACAGACTAGTGTGATATCTTGTGGAAGGGACCTCTGTAAACTAAGTTATGATGTGGGTGGAGAATTGATATATGCTGAGATAGTTCAGTTAAGGAGTACTCTGACTTTGCCAAATGAATATAAATTGTTTCAGCTGGTTTTTACTCAGAAGTGTGAGGAAAATGCATTTGTCATATCAATAGCTGCATGTCAGTCATTAGGGAAAGTGTTAATTTGCTTATGTAATATAATCACATCCAATACAGCAGATGCAACTGAAGTCAGTGTCTGGTTAAACTTATGATAATCCATTATCATTATTCAAGATCCATCTATCTTTTGCACAGAGCTAACAAGAAAGTTGAATGGGGATATGATGGAATCACCACCTCTGCATTCTTCAAGATTTTAATGGCAACAGTAATTTCTGCAATTTCTTCAGAAATGCTTCTGTTTGCCCATTTTCCTAGAAGGAAGGAGTTCCAGTGGCCTATCTTATAATAGCTTTCACTTCGCAAGTTTAGGAATCAATATGGCAATTCTGCCTGTTCAGGATGTCTATACTACCAGTGATTTCCAGAACTGGGGAAATAGCTATAGGATTTGTGTGTAAATCCAATGGACACATGTGACAAATGAGCTAAAGCTTCATTGTTCACCTAACTTCCATAAACCCTTACTATGAAACATAGTTACATTTTGGGTCTCTGTAATTAGTGTCAATTCAAAGTCAGTATCTGGGAATTGTTGAAAAATCTTATTCTTTTCCTCAATGCACGCAGTTTCCTTGAAAACCTGATAAATTGAAAATGTCATATGTGTTATTGTGAAGCACAGTCTCAGATAAATCATAGTTGGGGAAAAGTCATAGCTAGCTTTGTACTTTGTGAGAGTATTGTGGTGCATATTTACCAGTGTTCCTGTTGCTAGATTCTGAAAGCACTACTCAAGTTTGTTTTTGAGTAATATTGGTCTCTGTCTAGCTTCACAATCTAGATAAATCTAGATAACTCTCATATTGACAAACATTTCATTTCCTTGTTTCTAAGATGTTACTCAAGGAAAGATGCTGTATAAACATGAATGACTGCAGATATTCCTGATGCTGTCCTCATGACATACTGTTTTTTGCCCTTAATATTTCAGAATATCTTAAATATTTTACTAAAATGATATTTTTTTTCTGTTGGTGTGACTGTCTGAATTGAAGACTACTATGAATCTTCAAGCAAAGGGGGCAATGCAAACACCTAGATTTTTTTTCTTTTTCTTTTAAAGATGTGGGGTACAATTCAGGTTAGGTATAAAAATGTTCATAATGCAGGTACTTTTATTGATGAGGTGTGCCCATCCCTCTCATGGCAGTTTCCCTCAACTGCCAATTCTACCTTCCCTCCCCTGGCAGTTTCCCACTACTGCCAATCCCTGTCTTATGGTATTATGATAATTGTTCAAGGTCCGCTTATGAGTGAGAACATATGGTACTCTGATCTTTGTTTCTGTGATAGATCACTGAGTATGAAAGACTCTAAATCTATCCATCATATGTTTGTCCTTCTTTATGGCTGCATAATATTCCATTGTGTATATACACCACTTTTTTTTAATCCCCTCCAGCTTTGATGGGCAGTATGGTTGTTTCCATGTTTTGCTATTGTGACTAGAGTTGCAACAAGCATGCCTGTGCAGGTATCTTTATGGTAGAATGACTTGAGTTCTTCTGGGTATATTCCCAATAGAGGGGTTGCTGGGTCATATGGAAGGTTATTTATTTTTTCATCTTAGAGTTAGGCAGCTCATTCTAAAGTTCCTAGAATTAGGTACAATAGCCACAAAATCTCTGAAAGTAAAGAAAACATAGGTGATAAATAGTGCTACTGCATGTCATATCTAAAGAGACTTTACAATTAATATAAGTGGTGCTGTCATAAGAATGGGCAAACAGGATATGGATTAGGATGGAAATTATAGGGACATATATACATAGAAATTGTTTAAAATCACACTTCAAATTAATGAGGGTAAGAGCTATGTTTTTAATAAATGATGTTGATACAACTGAAGTCATTTATAAAACAAGATAGATCCATACTTCTACACCATCTTTAATTTTAGCTATCTTGAATAAAAAAATAGACAAAAAACTCCTATATGAGTGTATACAGTCAATGCAAAAATGCTCTATTCTTAAGAATAGGACATTAAAAAGTGTGACTCATACCTTGAAGGAATTTAAAAATATACGTAAGATACATACATAAAATTTAAAAAATATCTACCCAGAAAGATGAACATAAACTCAAAAGTCAAATAACAACAAGGAAAATATTTCTGACTCATATCACAGAAAAATAAAATGGACAGTGATAATCTCATTATTTATAAAGTGTAGAATAATAATCTATAATAGCAAGTAGGGACTTAGTATATCATAGAAAGAAAAACAAAAGGCCAAAGTCTCAGGGTACAAAATAAATGTGCAAAAGACAGTTGCATTCTTTTTTTTTTTTTTTTTTTTGAATTGGAGTTTCACTCTGTCACCCAGACTGAAGTGCAGTGGCTGCTCCCAACCACAGCAGCTTCGACCTGCTGGGCTCCAGCGATCCTTCCGCCTCAGCCTTCCAAGTAGCTGGAACTACAGGCGCACACTACCACACCCGGCTAATTTTTGATTTATTGTAGAGATGAGGTCTTGCCAAGTTGCCCAGGCAGGTCTCGACCCTGCGGGCTCAGGCAATCCACTCACCTCAGCCTCCCAAAGTGTGGGATTACAGGCTGAGCCAATGAGCCCAGCTGACAGTTGCATTCTTATACACCAACAACAAGCAGGCAAAGAAC